>CAKNXH010058327.1:17736-46659 GCA_932178445.1 Andricus quercusramuli | reverse complement strand
TGATTTTTCCCCACTGTGTCCGTCGTTGCTTGTGGATAATGAGGCTACGGGACTGTACTAAAAAATTAATGTTCCTATAAATTATACACTGTAGCTGAAAAAATAATGAAAATTCTGTTAGCAGTTAGGGCAATATGGCGTTTTAAAAAAACACGCGTCTGGAAACTCAAGATCATGTAACTCTCTGAATATTGAATATTTGAAGAAAAAAAATTGAATGACCTTTTGGGAATTAGCAAAAGATAAAGCAAAGGAAGCCTCGATAACCATAATGCATTTGAACTCAAGTCTTTTTATTTAATTTTGATCCGACTACGGATTTATTGTATCTTAGTTTATTATTTTTCTATTGAATTAATGATACAAATACTGTAGACTATCCTCATTGGAAGAAACTTCTTTAAACATACGTAGAAAGAGGTGCCGTCTGCCTACAGGAAATTCCTTCATTTCAATTACGGTCATATCGTCAACTTCACCGCTTATCATGTTTATTTTTACTCTCGAACGATATACATCTGCTTTATATATTCCAAGAAGAATTCCAGTATACTCCAGTATTGCAAAAGCGACACCTCTGGATGTTGATAAAACAATATATTCTCGGGTTGTCAGGGGCACAAATATACCCTTTTGTGATCGCAATGTAATTGGTAAACCGGCAGGAATAACATATCTTCGAAATTCGAATTGCCGGTTCGAATTTACCTGGGGAATAAACCGAATATATCCCAGTTTTGCAAGTTCATGTCCAAGTATTTCTTGAGGATAGGGCCTGCCCGCAGAGGACCCAGACTGTCTGGCAGAAGAAGAAGAACTAGGATTCCGTTCACACTCTAGTGAATCGTAATTTGCAGAAGTTTTAATAAAACTTCTTGAGCAGACTGCTGGACTTCTGTCTACTAGACAATCCCTTTTTTCATATGGAGTCAAATTGTCGACTGCGCCGCTTATCATATTTATTTTTATTCGCGAATGATGTTTATCTGTCCTATATATTCCACGAAGAATCCCACTATCATCCAATATTGCAAAAATGTCATCATTGGATGTTGATAATACAATATATTCTCGGGATGGCACCGGTACATATCTAATTGGTTGTACTAGAAATTTGATTGGCAAACCGGCAGGAATAACGTATCTTCGAAATTCAAATTGCTGGTTTCGATTTGCGCGAGGAATAAGCCGAACATATCCAAGTTCTTCTGTTTTACATCCAAATACTCGATCTGAAGAAAGCCTGTCCAGAGGAGAAATGGATCTGGTATGAAGTGGAGCCTCCTGAGGAGATGTCCCGTCAGGTGAATGTTGTCTGGCAGAAGAAGAACCAGGATGACGTTCCCCAATAGGATTCTTGCTAACAGGCGATCTGGACCGGCCACGAAGAAGAGCCTCCTCTGGAGAAATCCGGTCAGACAAATGTTGTTGTCGAGCAGCAGGAGAAGAAGAAGGGCCAGGATTACGTGTACTATAAGGTTTCTCGTCGGGCTGAGAACTGCATTCTGCAAGAAGAAATAGAAGATTCATTTTTTTCAGCTCATTTATGTCTAATATCTTTAGCTTAATTCAACGTTTCTTTGCAGAAAGCATCTTTTTGATGCTTCAATAAAAATTATGCGAAATAATTTTCAATTATAAAAACACCCCACCGTACATTTTTCCTCTTAAATAAACATATCTTTTTTGTATGAGACGAGTGTGTGAGTTTCATATATTTAATTCTTTAGCGAATTTTTTCACTCTTATTTCACTTTCAAATAACACTTGAGGGGCTGATACCAAAAGCACACTAAAAAAAGAGTTGGAGCAAAAGCGGGTTCATTATTTCTCAGCGCAAGAACGAATTAGCCTAAGCGCTGCGAGCAAAAACGAGTTGAAGATTTAACTCGTTTTTGCTTGTAGCGCGTGGACTAACCCATTTTTGCCCGCACTTATATTTCGATTCGGTTCAACTCCAACCGACTTCTCTCAACGATTTTACAGAAGAGTCCAAAAACGTTCTCAAACATCGAATTTGTAATTGTGAAGAAACAACTGTATACTTCCAAAGTACATCAATGCTGAATTGATGCCTGAAAAGTTAGATTGGAAAATTATATTATATTGAAAAAAAATTAGTGATGCTTATTTGAAAAATCCATTTCATTTCTGATACTCAATATATTCTGCAAATGAATTATCAATACCACGGAGCCCTAGAAATAATTCGGCTCCCATTGCGTTAAATTGGGAAACCAAAATAGAAATAATTGCACGAAAATTGTTTCACGGGGATTGGCTGTGATTCGTCATATGATTCGCACTAAATCTTAAGCTAAATCTTAAGATAAAAGCTAAATAGTTGTGGTTTTTTCTGAACTCTCATACTTTTTGTCCACTTTTCACTTAGTGAGGTAATAATTTCTGCAAGTTAACAAACATGCTTATTTGATCAATTGAATATTGTTTATAACTATGTTCTCTTACAGTAATGCAAGAAAGTTCCTTTTTTTTAATCATGAGTTTTGCTTTGACTTTTCACTTATGATCAAATAATAAGTGAACCTCAGCAAGAATCATTTTGTAAATAGTATTTATACTTTTTTATTTAAATTATTTTTGCTCTTCTCCCAATGATTGAAAAAATTAATTCAAAGAAAAAAACTATCTCACATAAGAAACAAAAACAAAGAATTGAATAATTAAGACTAGGTAGGAGAACTAGGTGTGCAAATGATTTGTAAAAGTTTTGTTTTGAATTAAAACAATAAGTTTATTGCAAAACGTAAAAGAAAAATGTGCAATTTAACATATTTTGATATCAGCGCCCCCCTCCAGGAAAATATACTTACGAAAAAGAAAGAGATTGTTTCGAATACGTTTCTCGCTAATGTTTATTCATTATTTGTTCATAACTAAAAAGGCAAAGCAAATTCAAACGTTTCAGTAAAAACCATAACTTTCTATCACTTATCTAAGAGCAGATAGTTATAAATAATAATGAATCGTTCGAACAGCTATTTTTATTAACTTGCATTAATTATTATCCGACCAAGTGAAAAGTGGGCAAAAAGTTAAGAATTTCAGAAAAAACCGCAATTATCTGGCATTAATATATACGAAGAGAGTTATTAACAATAATGATTTGTTCAAACTATTATGTTTGCTCAGCTTAAATCTGTATAGTCTGTCCGTTTATACAGAGAGCTTGGATATCGTCATTCATTGTACAAAAGTTACTACGTTCGGAGTAAGTTTGCCGAAAATTGCACCGTTACATTGATTCGGCGTGAATATTGCAAACCATTTTTTCTGTACACTTACTTGTGATACCCAACAACCTCCACCTACCCAACCTTTTGGGAATTTATCCACTCCATTGGGTAGGGGCCCCAAGTTTTCGTATACGGTGTGTCCGCCCTTGAATGAATCAATGTGGGTCATAGTGGGCGTTTCAGTACCTGCAGACTTGAGTTAGAACGGATCATAGTTTTTCCTTTTCCCGCTAGGGTCGCGCAGAAGAAATTCCGAGCACGATAACTGCTTTACCTGCTCCCTGTTTCGGGGAATAGTAGAATACTGTGCCGCAAAAAGCAATTTTTCTTCTTTTAATTGTTACATGAAAAATAGATTTTTTTTCGAAGAAAACGACATGTAAACCCCAATCTTTATACCATTTAGATTATTTATGCAAAAAATGTTCTACGATTTACGTTCGATTTCCAGGGCCCTTAAGTCCCGCTTTTCAAGTTCATAGGAATGTAATGGCCGGGTATATCTATGACGTCATAATTTTTGACGTCATAGACTTATGAAAATAACAGCATGAAATTATCCCTTTCAAAAATAGTTCGTGAAAAAAAATAATACCGTAGAAAAAGGAATCTCTAGTTTTTACAGTGTCAGTATACAAATAGCTATTATATGACTATAAGCTGAAAAAGGGGAGTTTAGGTTCGCTCCACAGGCCTGATAAATATGCTGTATTCATGCAGGTATTATATGAAATATAATAAGAATTACAGATATATTAAATTATTATATTCACCAATAGAATTAACGATGACAGCCAAAGTGAAAACAAAAGTACAGACCATCCTCATTTTTGCAAAGTAGAGAACAAACTGATTCATGCTTAAGTGAATAATTTGATTATTAACTGTATCTAAGGAAAATTCGATTTCATTATCAGAGTACAAATATATACATAAGTAGCCTTTATCTCATTTATATGTGAAATAACAACCTTATCAGTGTCGAAATTGTCTCTCGCAAATAATGATATGATTTGACATTTTTTATTATGATCATTTTAATTAAGACATTCTCATCTTAGATGGAAGTTATGGGTTTTATGTAATAATTGAGTGTCACCAAATTCATCAACATTCGACGATTCACAGAAAAAACTTAGGGTAAATAGTATTGCATGTAACTTCGTATTTTTACCTGTTCGTATTGGTAAAACACAAATATTACCCTGGATGGGAAGAAACTGTCTTTTGTTCTCATAAAAGTTCTCACCACCGTCTTGAAAATTGGAAGCCACAAGCTTTGACTGCTGAAGTGAAGTTGGCGGATGGATGATGTAACAGGCAAATCGGATAAGTGCGGCTTCATAAAGTCTGACTTGCCGAATCGTTAGAGCTGTCCAAATTTCCTCACAAACGTGGGTAAGAGCAGAAAAATACCGAGACGTTAGGGAAAGTTTACCCATATGGGGTAATTTTTGTTGCAGGTAATCTTTACTCAAGAACCAGGGTAAAGATTACTCTTAGTTTTTTCTGTGTTTCGACTTACTGATTGAGGACTAATGGTTTTTACTTCGGTTTCTGTCTGTCGTCGTTGTCTGTCAACAAGAAAATTTTTGAAGAAATGATCTGATTAAATTTTGGATTAAATTTTCATTTGTATGGAGATATTATTTCCATATTAAGCTCTTACTGCTTCCCTTAAGGTAGCAACTAAGATTAGAAAAATAGAAATTTTTCTAATCTTCTCAAAGTGTCCTTTTAGAAAGCCTTCAAATAGTGAGAATCGTTTGTTTTTTTTAATTTCAAATCGAAATGAAATCTACTTTCTTATGAATAATTTCGTGTCATTAGAGACACATAAATAGCGGACGAAAAAGAGAAAGAATTGAATCCTGTGTTACGAGCCGACAATTACCCCCACTCTACGCCTAATTAGCATATATAAAGCGCCGCCTCTCTGAGGAGTTTAGTTCTAGACCTGTACTCATAATCGCAAATATAGTGCAAAAAATATACAGCATTCTCTACTATACAAGGGCATTTTGAATATAATAGGATGCCATTTGGTCTAAAAAACGCACCCGCTACCTTCCAACGTATGATGGACATAACAAAAATTTATTAACTGTCCTGGAAAGAATAAACCAATTAGGCTTGAAATTAGAACCATCAAAATGTGAGTACCTGCGTCCAGAACTAGAATACCTAGGCCACCTGATCACCGCAGAATGAGTTAAGCCAAACCCTATTAAGATCAAAGCAATCCAAGAATTCAAGCAGCTGAAAACACCTAAAGACGTGCAATCATTCTTAGGATTAGCTGGATATTATAGGAAGTTTATAAAGAACTTTTCATCTATAGCTAGACCACTCACCAGGCTAACTCAAAAGGACACAATTTTTTATTGGACTCCAAAGTGTGAAGAAGCGTTTGAAAAATTGAAAAACGCATTAACAACATCACCAGTATTGAAATTCCCCGATACTAAAGAAGTATTCACTCTAACAACCGACGCATCGAATCAAGGATTAGGCGCAGTGCTATCCCAGGCCGGACACCCTTGTTTATTCATTAGCAGAACCAGGCACGAACTGGCCGTCTGGAATTTGGGAGATTTCCCGGTGGGCCACGAGCCTGGAGGGCCGCTGAGGTTATATCTAGGGTTATATCCAGATGGCTAATGAGACAACTAGTTCAATAATAGAAGGGCTGCTCGATCAGTACATCTACATCTTTGGAGCACCCAAAACAATCCTAACAGACCAGGGACAAAACTTTATATCAGAAATGATGCAACAGTTTGGAGAAGCATTACACATCACTCATGTAAAAACAACAGCTTTTCATCCGCAGTCCAACGGTAACATCGAAAGAATGCACTCCACCCTAGGGAACCTAATCAAAACAAGCATTTCAGAAAGAAACAATGAATGGGATGACAATTTGAAATTTATTAACTTTGCAATTAACACAATGAAGAACCAAACAACAGGATTTTCACCCTTTGAACCTATGTTTGGAAGAGAAGCTAACATACCATCATCGGTAGCGTGTTCACCAACCCTGACGTATCCGGAACTAGTGAGAAAGTGGAAAAAGAAACACGGAGACAACCTACGAAGGGCTAGAGAAAGAATAGAAATAGAAACAGAAAAAACGAAGAAAAGACTCGACGAAAATATCTCTCACAAACACCCCCTATACAAACCAGGAGACACAGTAAAAATCATTAACAATACTAAGTCTAACAAACTAGACCCCTCTTGGAAAGGCCCTTTTGAAATTATTGACTACTTAGACAATAATAATTTACGAATAAGAAATAAGGACAAAATTATCCAAATTCATATAAATCAGACAATGCCCTATTTCACAGACGATAATGACACCCTTCTAGACCCTCCTGCTGGCCCTAGCACCGATCATCAGTGCTAACTATACCCTCGAAAAAATTCAAGGGAACGTCTACATCGAGGAAATCTCTAAAGTACACTTGTTTCATGAAAACTGGAAAATGGTTATAGCTATCAATATGACATCCACTGAAAACAGGATTAAAGCCATCGACACCACCATTACTATGGCAGAACTAGCCTGTAACAAGAAATGCACACCTTATTATGAACTCCAATTGGTTAGGAACCGCTACAATAGACTAACTAGTCAAAACAATATCCTGCACAAGTTATTGGGCAAACAACGTCAAAAAAGAGGATTAGCGAATTTTGTGGGTGATATATCCAAAACTCTGTTCGGAACATTGAGCGAATCCGACCTGAAACAAATTAACACCGAATTCGACACAATTTATACAGATAACAAAAACATAGCTAGCATCCTTTCAAATCACACAAAAATACTTAAATTAATCTTAGACTCCTCGTCAACGGACCATGAATGGATAACTGCCAAGGAAAATACCGACAGACAGTTTGTAAAAAACCTCACTTTCGGAATAAATGCTGCAACAAAGAATAGTTTTGTCAACTCAAAATTAGTATTAGCAGCAATACTATGAGATGAAACAAACGAGGATATTGAAACAGCGATCAACGCCATAAACGACGGAAAGCATGGGATAATACACCCCCAAATTTTAACACCAAAGATGTTGAAAGAAACCATAAAAGAATTCGAGACAACTCAACGTACGCGCTACCATTTTGACAATGAAGAAGAAAACTACCAGCACATCATAGACATCAGTACCCTCTCCGTAGCAGTAATCCAAGGCCTATTTGCATACATACTGGAGATACCGGTAATTGAGAAAGAACCAGGTTCCTTGCAAAGAATAGTCCCTATCCCTATACAAGTAAAAAAGTCCACATATCAATAGTCCCCGACTATGACATGACCATTAAATACAGAGACTCTTACGTGCCCACCGACAGACAGACCATTGATAAATGTAAACAGATAGATATATATAAAATATGTAGAAGAAACCAACCTAATGTCAAGTTAATAGATAGCGAATCTTGCGAAGCCAGTTTACTTAGAAGATACTCAGAAACCAAATGTAATCAGTCACCTTACCTGCTACACAAGGAAACTTTCATACCCATAATAAATGGTTATATTATAGTACCCTCCAAACCATTAGACATAGACATAAGTTGCGAAGGTTCAGTTAAAACAGAAAAAATTTCCGAACCCCAAAAAATTACAGGATTTGGATGCAAACTTTATAACAGCTACGATACCCTGGAATTAGAAAAATCATATGAAACTCATATGACACAATGGCTAAATGTAACATACGAGATAAATTTTGAACAAAAAGACATTGACAGCTTAGAACAAAAATTAGTACAACTTCCAAAACAAATATCACACGAAGAACTTAAGCAAGCCAGACTTAGCCTACTGAAAATATCTTACATAATGTTGCCACCCACAGAAGGCTCAGTACTTGGAAAGAAAATAGTTTAGAATGGTTACAATATTTAGGTTACGCTGCATTAGGACTAGGAACTCTGTATACTTTAGGTAAATTAGGCATCCTCGATTGCATAAAGGAATGCTTTCCGAAAACAATCAAATTATTTAGTAATAGAAATAAAGTAATCCACCAACCCCATATTGTAACGTACCAAACCCAACCAACTCCCGAATCATTGTCAAACTACGAAACATGTAGCATAGTTCAAAAAACCAAACCTTTGAAGATAAAAAACAAAACTTAGAGACTAAGTTCAATCTAAAAAGGGGGTTGTTATGAGCCGACAATTACCCCCACTCTACGCCTAATTAGCATGTATAAAGCACCGCCTCTCTGAAGAGTTTAGTTCTAGACCTGTACTCATAATCGCAAATAAAGCGCTCGAAGTCAGAGATTGACTTCGAGCTTACACAAAAAAGTCAACTAAGCATTTTTACGCGTAACACCTTGAAGCTTATTTTAAATTCCTTGAAACTTGAACTTTTTTTTAAATGCCCTGAAATATTTTAAAATACTCTAGAATACAGTAAACTTCCTTTTATTTTAAGGACCTTGAAACGTACCCGACCAATTATTTTAAGGCTGGAGGGGCCCCCACCTCTACCGTGATTTCGAACTTTATTTTTATCAACGACGTTCATTGGCTGCCCGGCTTTGTATTGCTGTGCTTGCGATAAGCAACTTTTTCAACTGCGCATTTGGCGAAAACCGCCGTCGATTTAAAATCAATAAATAGTATCAATATGAATGCAGACAAATACCCCCCAAAATTCTTAGAAAAGTTGAAAAATTCGCGGTCGTTTAGCATGTCGCCTTTCAAGTGGTTTTGTTGACGTATGACAATTTGCCAACTAAAACTCAATATAATATATCAAAAAACGACTCAAATATGTTGCGCAATAGTGAGTTTTCCAGCATGGCTTTGCGGCCATGCTGGGGCCTGGGCTAGTCGTGGAAAGGGCAGCCTTCAGAAAGGTTAGCATATGTGGGACTGCCACTGCACACGCGTTTTTATTCTAAACACGAAGGTACATTATAAAGGTCTCGATAGTAATCTTTTTCAAGTGTTTCGCGAATACAATCAACTATCCGAAAATTCAGGTGAGTGCACCCGTTTCTGATCAAATCGATCTGATTAACTTTTACGTTTAGCATATTTTCTCGAAAACGTCGTGAGACGTATTCCTGTGACGTCTTGAAAAAATACTCAATTCAAGGCTTCCCGCTCTTCGGGCACCTTTTTTTTCATTGGTCAGCCACAGACGCGGAGGAGAGTGTACAGGGACCGGGGTGGGAGGTGACGAAACTGCGCAACTTAAAATAAGTGCGCGTAGGGGGGTTAAACTAAGTGAGCTTTAAAATAAGTGATCATTATAATAAACGGAAGTTTACTGTATTTCAAATCCTCTGACATCAATTAAATTACTGAAATCAAATCCTCTAATTTTGTTGGAATTTCTTCAAAATGTTTATATTTCTTGAAAATACCTTGTATTCTTTTGAAATACTCTTAAGTACTTCCAATCCTTAAAAATTCCCTTAAATATTTTAAGCCCTTTAAAGTCTTTTAGAATTCTTTGAAATTATTGACATCTCTTTAAAATGCCTTGGATTCTTATAAAATACACTGCAATATGCCCAATCCTTTAAAATTTCTTCAAAATACCCTAAAACGTTTCAAATCCTTCAAAATCTTCCGAAATCCGTTGAAACTATTTAAATCTCTTGAAAATGCCTTAGATTCTTCCACAACCTACCCTATAAGATTTCCAATCTGTTACAGGCCAGTAGGCCCATACTTGAACCACTAAGGAGCAATGAGTCACGATAATTTCCCCGTTTGACTTTGTATGCACAAACCCAAGCGGGAAAACCTTCCGTCCTAATTGCTTCTTAAATGGTGTCATTCGGCGAGCTTGCTTTTCCCTTTTATGACTCACAAGGACGCGCGTAATTCTCTTGGCGAGCATTTTGGCACGTAGGCCATTGTCAGGCAGCTAGGCATGACGAACCACTGGACAGATGTATAGGCGAAAAATTTCCCGGCACGTGACGACGCCGTAAAAATGTGCTTGAAGTCACGTACGCCCGTCCAGAACTTTCTCCCATTATTTTTCTCTTTCTTGCGATGCGTTGTTTCACTCCGGTTTACGAAATTACGGAAATTATAATAACCAAAATAATTAAAGTACTTACAGAATTGAAATAATTTGTTAATGAAATTAGGATAATGCATTTACAAAACTCAAATAATTATGTTTTTCATTTACCGATAAAACAATTAAATTACTTTCCATTTTTAATTAAAATAGTTTCTGAAACGATCTGATCATTGTAAACAATTTTTTTTTTTAGTCTCAAGTTTAAGTTTGATTCAACGTAATATTTCTTAAGTTGATTGAGCGTTTATTTTAAAGTATATTTTCCTTTTTAAGGTCTTTCTGAGAACTGTAAATAACTATAATATATTAATGTATCCGATTGACCTTCTGGAAGACTCAAGTATAATATTTTTTTTAACTATACGTAAAATTTAATTTAGGAATCTAGCTTATTATTTTGTTCAAGGCCACGTATTTTCACTATTTTTATTGTAAGATTAGTAATGAATATTTTCCGAAATATAATTAAAATAGCGCGAGACGCTCGAGATCGAAAGAAGGCAGCGCGGAGTACGGTGTACCCACCGCTCCGTTGCGATACCATTGCGAGAGTCAGGGCCAATCAGAGAGCCGACAGCCGCTCCCTTCTTCGCTTGGGCGCTTCCGCCTCTAGGAGATAAATACCGCCGCTCTGAGTAGAATCGTCACTCACGTCTCAACACCAGCTCGTGCTCAGACTCTCTCGAGACCGCTTTACCTCCTAGTGATTAGTTTCTCTCACTTTTCCATTTGGCGATAGCTACTTAGAGCCCTCTCTCACTCTTTGTAAGCCATTGACCAAATAAATTGAAATTAACTTCAAATTAATCTCTCTCATTTCTCTCACCTTCTCTCTACCTTTCGTCTTTTCTGTGGCTTTGAGTTTGCCTTCGGGTCTTCGAAGTCACACTCTGTCTCTCTCTCTCCTTCTGTGGCTTTGGGTTTGTCTTCGAAGTCACAATCTTTCTCTCTCTTTTCCTCATTCTTCTAACAACCACCACAAAAGGGGCTTATATCAATTCCTTTGAAATTTCTTCAAATTATTCAAATAAATACCAAGTTCCTTTGAATCTTCAAACATTCCCTAAAGTCTTTCATGTTCTTTGAAATCTATAAAATCACTCGAAACTTTTTAATGCTTTCGAGAATGACTCAGAATCTTTTTAAATGATTTTATATCAGTTAAATTACTGAACCCAACTGAAAATTCCTTAGAATATTTTAAAATACTCTCAAAGTTTTCTAACCCTTAATTTTTGTTTGAATTCCTTGAAATGTTGCGAAGCTTTCGAAAATGCCGTGAAATTTTTTCAAATAATCTAAGATATCTCAAATTTTCTGAAGTCAATTAAATTATGGAAATAAATTGAAAATTGCTTGGGATATTTTGAAATACTCCAAAAGATTTCAAATCCTCTAAAAAATGTTGAAACTCCTCTAAATTATGTAAATCTTTTCAAAATACCTTCCATTCTTTTCAAATAATCTGAAACTCTCCTAATCCTTTAAAATCCTTCGAAATTGTTGAAACAAATACATGCGAAATCCTGCAAAATATTTCTAGTAGTTTCTTTAAATCACTTAAATCTTTTGAGAACTCTTGAAAATTTCTTGCAATCTTTTTAAATTTCCTGAAGATTTAGTTTAAATATTTTAAAATTACTCGAAACATTTTTAGCTTCCGAAAATTCCTTGTAATCCTTTAAGATACTTTAAAATATTTTAAATCCTTTTGAATCAATTAAATTACTGAAATCAGTTTAAACTTCCTTGAAATCTTTTAAAATATCCTAAAATATTTTAAACCTTTTAAAATTTTTTGGCATTTCAAATGCCTTGGATTCTTTTCAAATGCCCTAAAATATGCCCTAATACATTTTGTTCGCATCTAATGAATTTCGTTCGCAGAATAAAGTTGGTTCGCAGAAGTTTTTGTTTTTTATTGTTTTTTTCAATGGATCGTTCCATTTTTCAATGTTCAGAAAGACATACGTATACAAAAAATGTTCAGTTTATAATAAATGAAATACTTTAGAAATTATTCAGTTGATAATATTCTTATTTGTTCATTACTTCAAATATTTCGAATGAAGAAAAGCCTCAAGCTTTATGGAATTCTTCTTTTCAAATCTTGGTGAATTTTTTTTTCAAATTTTAATGAAAAGATCGAAGAAGTCCTTTTTAGGTCCCTTCCAATATTATTTTTGTTTGTACTAGTTGAGCATCCACGTCCTACTGCTGTCTGGATTGCAAAGTCCGAATATTTTTGGATTCTCCTCAATCAATTTTCTTGCATCACTCTTTGAAGGTAGAGTGCTATCGGGTAGCCGTAAATGCTGTTAAAATGTACTCTTTACCAGATCTTTTTCTTCTGGAGTCCACCCTGGCCGCTTTACTCTTCCATGATCAGAGGCTGTAAACAGAATACATGATTGAATAAATTTTGTTATACGCATTGAATAAAAATTATGGCAAATTGTAATTGAGTAAAATAAAAATTAGGACACATAATAATTCAGTAACATAAAAATTACTATAAATCGTTTATCGGAAGAATAAAAAATAGAATAAAGAGTAGTGTTGAGAAAATTTATTAACTTGAGGGACATTGTTTTCTCGTACCAGGTGGCACGTACTCATCGTTTCGGCAGCCACTGCTCGAACTTGATGGAGATCCAGAATCAAGAATTTACTTACACTTTCATTTTCAGGTTTCGGTCTCCATATCATTATGGGAGATGCCTTCTTGCACATTTTCATTGATATTGATCCCATTTTTTCAAGAAGAAGCCTTGAGTTGTAATCCTTCGGTGTTACCTCGAGCATATTCTAGAAATCGAGAAGTATGACCCAAATCTTTATGGGCCATCAGCACCTGGTAATGTGTCATGTGAATCGGTTCTTCGTGACCCATGAATTTGGCCAATTCGGCGATTTCGCTGTCGGTTAAACCTAATTGGGAGCATAGGGTCGCAACGTGCTTCCTCAAATGCGTGACTCGAAGATCTGTTGGTGCTTCTACTCCATACTCAGTGGCGCATTTTTTCATTCTACTGCAGGCTCGTGGGTACCTGTGCTCATGTTTAAGTCTGTTTGACAACCCAAAAAGGTATGGGTTGTCTGAATTCACATTTGCATTTTGCCTGTATTCTTTTATGAGATTGATACAACTCATCATGTTTGCAGTGACAAGAGCAGGCACATTTCTTTCCATTTTTCCCGTTATTGGGAACCTAGCATATTTGATTGCTGCAGACCTATTATCACTGCTTAGCGGTTGCAGTGAAGCAGAATTTTCGATTGTTTGTTTTTGTAATTGTGAAGCGTAGTCTGCTCCAGTTCTCCAGGTCTCCGACGATTGAAGACCTGAACGCTGAAGAGTGCATACTCGACAAGTTCCTGCCAGCTTTTCATCGTGAATGCATAGGCTGAGTCTTGTTTCTTTTCACTCCAGCTTACGAATACAGGGCCGGTCTTCTGACCATCATGCCACAATCCTGATCCAAAACCTTGAGGAACTGCTCAGTCAAGTGCTACCTTGCTGAATTCTCGCTTTTGATGCAATCTGTGACAAGGAGCTTGCCAACTTTATTAAAGAGTCTCCCCAAGGGCAACGCGGTCGATGGTACTCTGTACAATTTCCCCTCGTAATACAATCCAGCATTACTATTCACCGCGTCAATGCAGGTATTGTATTGCTTAGCCTAGTATATATCCGCGAATTCTTTAATTGTTGCACCCCCAGGCCTAGCTGCGTCCAAGACTTTGACCTCAATGAACACGCGACCCAATTGTCTGATTTTGTATCTAATCTCATCATCGTGATGATGAGATTTTTTATATTTTTGGTACCGAATACTGCGAGTTATTGTATCTTCCCTTATAAGGGGAATAATGCGGGATTGTAAAGCCTTACATGCCAGATCACTAACTCGTCCGATTATTTGCCTTCCCATTATTATAACGATTTTCTGCCCTGTATTTTTTTGCTTGTTAAATTTTCCACAGTGCTGGTTGATGTATGTCCTGGCATATAAGCCCTTGCACATACTGCATGTAATGCAGTTTGTTGCTTCTTTGGGCTTCTCTTCTGAGGGAGGACGCACAAAAATACGTTTGCCATCATTCACTTGATTATTGACGTTGAACTCAAAATAGCTGTTTTTCCGAACTGTTCCAATAACCCCTTTCCGTTCATCCACATCTGAATGCTTCCCCATCGAATGGCGATGATGTCAACTCCCACAACGAAACCGTATTTGCAGAAGTGCATATTTTTCTTAGTTCCGCATTGAGTTTTCGCTGGAATAACAAACATGTCCGCATCGTCACGAGAGCTTTTTCCGTCTACGTTGGCAGAAATCGAGACCTCAAAACACGCAGTTCCATTAAGACTTCCCAAGGATCAGTTATAATTGGAAAGATTTTCCTCTATTTCTTCTTCGTCTACATCATTCTCCTCATCTGTGTCATTTTCGTACATTGGATCTTGGTCTTCTGCGGAATTGTCAGGAAAATTTACGTCTAATTCATCTGCCAATTCTAACGCAGTCGTTACGCTCAGCGCATCATCTTCTATTTGTAATTCATATCCTTTAACTACAAAACACAAAAAAGGAATACAAAAATTTGTCACCTAAGTTTTATTATTATTTACCTCGTAATGAAGTGAGAAAGTATCCATTTAAGGAAAATTTGATATTCCAATTCTTCACTAGAGCGAACTGCTGGAATCTCATCATATCGTGCGACTCCCAGAACTTGCCCCTTCAAATTTTCACTAATTTCGTCATTTTGTATGACATGAAGATCGAGGTCATTCCAATGAAATTAATCGGCTACAACCAAATTATCTCCGGCAGGTAAAACGATATTTTGAGCTGGGTTGTTGAGTATATCATCTTCTGCTAGGTCAGTGGATTTCGCTACCGGAAAATCAGAATTGGGAGAATAGTCCAAACTACCACTGTAATCGTTTACCTCACTGTCCTCATAATGTCAAGTCAAGTCATCGTATGTATCTGAGGAATAATATAATTGAGTAATTTAATTTCTGTAGCATGTAAGATTCTCAACTGATAAATTGTGAAATCAAAATGTAATAATACAAAAATGCTGCTTCCTTATCACGCGACGGGAAAATATGTCAACAAATTTGTTTTTATCACTTTTATTTGTTTCAGACAATTTAAAAGCAGTTAAGAAAATGAAATAAAAAGGACGGGTCAAATAGAGTCAATATTATTTCAGCAATATATGCAATTGAAAATTTAAAATGATGTATTACACATTTATTTTCAAAAAGTAATAGAAACGTAACTCGTTACTTTCAATTGGTGACGTGTGAAACATTTGATAATTCGTAAAAAAAATATAGATTTTTTAAGTCGCAACACTCCTCTGCACGTTATTCGTAGTTACTAATCGACATTACCTTCATCTGCGTCTTGTTGTGCCGAGTCTGTCAATGAAGAAATGTCTTGTATATCGGAGTTTGCATCTGTAAAGTGGAACAGAAAACAAATAATTTACTAATAGTGTAAGAAGATCTACTCATAGTACTTTCACCGGATCTAACGTGAAGGGGTTTAGTCTTCTCCACTGTTATTGGTCTAAAGGTACCGAAACATTTATACCTGAAGCATTTATGGTAAGAAAATTTTCACTTCTATATGATTAGGTGTGAAATTTTTTAAAACTGAAAATTTCTAAATAAAAAGTGTTCAATTTTGTATGGCATGAATGTTGTAAATCTTTGAGGAAGACATTCTCAACATGACAATCGCGCTTTGCGCTCCAGATTGCTTAAGCTTAGCTCAAAGGGCCTAGCCGAATAAGTATGTGAAAAATGCCCTTCAGCCTTATCCAACGGGATTTGGTCCTACGTGTACGTTACAGAAAGAAAATTCTTTCCTGAAGAGTTTAGCCATTTAGCCTTGAAGATGACCTTTCAAAGTAATGTTAATGGTTACCCAGTTTTTTGCGTATATCTCGGATTATTTTAGATGGACTTCAATCAACCTGCCTTCAAATATTTTGAATCAGTTTTCCTCGGAAACAAAAATAAATACATTAATGAAAAAATGCACACAGATAGACTGCTTACTTCCAAGTATATATTATTACTTTTTTTTAGATTATTCGACCAGATGGAACATGGTGGAAACTTTTTAAATACGTACTTCTACACGAATATCGAACAACACAGACCTTACATTACTGTTAAAAAAATTATACAATCAACTTTTCCGTCATTTGCATTAAAATAAGAGGTGCGTTCCGCTAGCACCTCCACAACAGAATTTAAATTTTGTTATGACATCATTTTAGGTGGAGGTGCTAACTGCCAGCACATCCACTGAAGAAAAGTTGAAAAAATCAACTGCGCCAGAATGTTTTACTCTCTCAGCCGAACCCTCAAAATGTAACATGCACTCAAACTAAATCTAAGCATAGCATTCCAGAATTTTGGGCTTTTTTGGCTCTTCACGAGCACCAATACCGATTTCCGGGCTCTCTAATTTTTCTCAAAAAACCGGACCGTTGGGTTCAACCTTTAAAAACTGTCCCCTATGTAGCGAACGCCATGGCGGGGCTAGCGAAATATTTCTCCAGCCCGGACATTGTCCACAATCAACTTTATGTGGGCCACATATTTTCTTTTTCCTTTCTTACCGACACCAACTCACTCTCTTATCCTTCTGCTTTCGCCCTCAACTCATTCACCTCCTTTTCCCATTTTTCGTCTCTGATTCTCAAATCCTCCCTTATACCTTCCATGGAGGCGACCTACGTGTTCTTGCACTCTTCTTAAACGGACTCTCTGCCGCGCTTTTCTCTGAACTCTCTGAATACTGAATATTTGAAGAAAAAAAAATTAAATGGCCTTTTAGGACTTGCAAAAGATAAAACAAAGGAAGCCTTGATAACCATAATACATTTGCACTCAAATCTTTTTATTTAATTTTGATCAACCTAGGGATTTCCTATATCTTAGTTTATTGTTTTTCTATTGAATTAATGATACAAATACTGTAGACTGTCCTCATTGGAAGAAACTTCTTTAAACACACGTGGAAAGAGGTGCTGTCTGCCTACAGGACATTCCTTCATTTCAGTTACGGTCATATCGTCAACTGCACCGCTTATCATGTTTATCTTTACTCTTGAACGATATCTGTCTCCCTTATATATTCCAAGAAGAATCCCCGTATACTCCAGTATTGCAAAAACGACACCTCTGGATGTTGATAAAACAATATATTCTCGGGTTGGCAGGGGCATTAATGTACCCTTTTCTGCTCGCAATTTAATTGGTAGACCGGCAGGAATAACATATCTTCGAAATTCGAATTGCCGGTTCGGATTTTTCTGGGGAATAAGCCGAATATATCCAAGTTTTGCAAGTGCATATCCAAGTATTTCTTGAGGATAAGGCCTGTCCGCAGAAGACCTAGACTGTCTGGCAGAAGAAGAAGAACTAGGATTCCGTTCACACTGTAGTGAATCGTAATTTGCAGAAGTTTTAATAAAACTTCTTGAGCAGACTGCTGGACTTCTGTCTACTGGGCAATCCCTTTTTTCAAATGGAGTCAAATTTTCAACTGCGCCGCTTATCATATTTATTTTTATTCGCGAATGATGTTTATCTGTCCTATACATTCCACGAAGAATCCCACTATCATCCAATATTGCAAAAATGTCATCATTGGATGTTGATAATACAGTATATTCTCGGGATGGCACGGGCACATATCTAATTGGTTGTACTAGAAATTTGGTTGGCAAACCGGCAGGAATAACGTACCTTCGAAACTCAAATTGCTGGTTTCGATTTGTGCGAGGAATAAGCCGAACATATCCAAGTTCTTCTGTTGTACATCCAAATAATCGATCAGAAGTAAGCCTGCCCAGAGGAGAAATCGATCTGGCATGAAGTGGAGCCTCCTGAGGAGATGTCCTGTCAGGTGAATGTTGTCTGGCAGAAGAAGAACCAGGATGACGTTCCCCAATAGGATTCTTGCTAGCAGGCGATCTGGACCTGCCACGAAAAAGAGCCTCCTCTGGAGAAATCCGGTCAGGCAAATGTTGCTGTCGTGCAGCAGGAGAAGAAGAAGGGCCAGAATTACGTGTACTATAAGGTTTCTCGTCTGGCTGAGAACTGCATTCTGCAAGAAGAAATAAAAGATTCATTTTTTTCAGCTCATTTATGTCTAACATCTTTAGCTTAATTCAACGTTTCATTGCAGAAAGCATCTTTCTGATGCTTCAATAAAAATTATGCGAAATAATGTTCAGTTATAAAAACATCCCACCGTACATTTTTCCTCTTAAAGATACATATCTTTTTTGTAGAAGACGAGCGTGTAAACGCTTTCATAACCTTAATGACAAAATATTTTCTGGTATACGAAAACCTCCATAAAATAAACAGTTTTTCATGTATTTAATTCATTGGCGAATTTTTTCACTCTGTTTTGACTGTCAAATAACACTCGAGGGACTGATAGCAAAAGCAGACCAAAAAAAGAGTTGGAGCAAAAGCGGGTTGATTATTTCTCAGCGCAAGAACGAATTAGCCCAAGCGCTGCGAGCAAAAACGAGTTGAAAATTTAACTCGTTTTTGCCTGTAGCGCGTGGACTAAACCATTTTTGCCCGCACTCGTATTTCGATTCGGTTCGACTCCAGCCGATTTCTCTCAAATTTTTTTACAGAAGAGTCAAAAAACGTTCTCAAAAATCGAATTTTTAATTGTATACTCCCAAAGTACATCAATGCTGAATTGATGCCTGAAAAGTTAGATTGGAAAATTATATTATATTGAAAACAAAAATAGTGATGATTATTTGAAAAATCCATTTCATTTCTAATACACAATATATTTTGCAAATTAATTATCAATACCATGCGGCCCTAGAAATAATTCGGCACCCATTGCGTTAAATTGGAAAACTAAAATAAAAATAATTGCACGAAAATTGTTTCACGGGAATTGGCTGCGATTCGTCACATGATTCTCACTAAATCTTAACAATTTATAGGGTCATAGTGGGCGCTTCAGTATTTGCAAACTTCATTTATAACGGATCATAGTTTTTCCTTTTTCCGCTAGGGCCGCGCAAAAGAAATTCCGAACATGATAACTCCTTTACCTGCTCCCTGCTTCGCGGAATAGTAGAACACTGAACCACAAAAAGTAATTTTTCTTCTTTTCATTGTTACATGAAAAATAGATTTTTTTCGAAAAAAGTGATATGTATCCCCCAATTTTTATACCTTTTAGATTATTTATACAAAAAATGTTCTACGATTTACGTTCGATTTCCAAGGCCCTTAAGTGCCGCTTTTCAAGTTCATAGGAATGTAGTGGCCATGTATATCTATGACTTCATAATTTTTGACATCATAGACTGTAAAAACAATGAGAGTGAGAAAAATTAGTCTTAAGTAGTATTTAAATGAGACCACTGGTGGGAACACAGAATCGTGTCTTTTGACATTGAAAATAACAGCCTGAAGTTATCCTTTTCAAAAATAGGTCGTGAATAAAAATAATACCGTCAAACAATAAATCTCTATTTTTTACAGTGTAAATTAAAAAATATCTATTATATAACTATAAGCTGGAAAAGGGGAGTTTAGGTACGCTCCACAGGCCTGATGAATAGCTGTATTCATGCAGGTATTATATGAATATAATAAGAATTACAGATATATTGAATTATTATATTTACCAATAGAATTAACGATGACCGCCAAAGTGACCAAAAAAGTGCAGACCATCCTCATTTTTGCAAAGTAAAGAGGAAACTGATTCATGCTTCATTGAATAATTTGGTTATTAACTGTATCTAAGGAAAATTCGATTTCATCATCAGAGTACAAATATATACATAAGTAGCCGTTATCTCATATATATGTGAAATAACGACCTTATCAGTGTCGAAATTGTCTCCCGCAAATAATGATATCATTTCACATTTTTTATTATGATCATTTTAATTAAGATATTCTCATCTTAGATGGAAGGTATGGGCTTTATGTAGAGGAAATGGCTCGAATTTGATACAGGGCTTGAATTTGAGCCACCTGGATTTCTGAAAACTAAAACATGTACCAGGTTGGTAACAGTGGGAACTGAACGCACTTAAGTGTAGTGGAAAATAGTGACAGTTTCACTGTTCCATTCGCTTCACGAAAAGTGTGAGACAGAAAAATAAAAAATCGGATATCCTGAGTTCATTCCAGGGAAGTCTTAAATGTCTATTCATTATTTCGGGAATTAAGTTTTTTCAATAAATGTTGTATGTAGTAGTGAAGTAGGGTTAGTAGAATAGTATTGCTCGGTAGATATGGAGATGCTTCTGTTTAGGGGTTATGCTTTTTAAACATGAACATTTTGTACCGTGTGGCTCTAATTTGATATACCATGGGTGGATCGAATTTGATATACCAGAAAATCAAAGTTAGACATTATTCAACTTCCTGAATGTTAAAAAAATGGGTTCATGTATTCATGCACGTATGTTTGTATGTCTGTGCTTGTTTAGTGTGGATTCATGTGATGTGAAGACGCAAGCAATGTACGTGACATGGTTACTAGGGTCAGGCACCAAACTAATTAACTCTGGTATTAGTGTGTACACTAAACTATACTATACACTATTTACATTACATACACTATATACGCTATTTCAAATTGAGAGAGCGCTCTCTAAATCTGAATGAGTGATATTTGACTAATTGATAGTGAAATTTCACTAATTCAATTAGCGAGAAGTCGGTCACTAACGATTAGTAGAAAACTACTAATTTGCATAATGGAAATTTTCCAGTTAGTAAATTAGTAAAATTCAGCTTTTGAAGTCTCGTTGAAGCATTTGGACAATTGCTTTGAAAACTACAATGCCACGTTGTTATAGGCCAGTAGACCTATATTGAGAACCATTAAGAGGCGATGAGTCACGGTAATTTCCTCGCTTGAATTTGTATGCACAAACCCAAGCGGAAAATCCTTCCGTCCTTATTGCTTCTTATTGGTGTCATTCGATGAGCTTGCTTTTCCCTTTTATGATCCACAAGGACGCGCGTAATTCCTTTCGCGAGCATTTCGGCACGTAGTCCATTGTCAGGCAACTAGACATGACGCGCCACCGGACAGCTGTGCCGGTGGAAAATTTCCCGACGCGTTGTGACGCCCTGAAAACGTGCTCGAAGTCACCTACACCAGTCCAGAACTTTCTCCCATCTTTCTTCCTCTTCTTTCCGCATCGTTCTCTCCGGTTTAAGAAAATTAGGAAAATAAATTATCTACAAAAATAAAATAATTAGTTTATTAACAAAATTTAAAATAGCTCATCTACCAGATCAAAATAAATCTGCAGAATTAAATAGAGAATTTAGCTAATTCGTTAACAAAACTAGAATAGTTCATTTGTTTAAAATAATTTGTTCTTAATTATTCACCGATAAGGTAGGTGATTTATTTTCAATTATTAGGACAATTTTCCCTAAATTAAACGGCCTGATCATTTTGAGAAAATACTTTTTATTCCAGAAATTTAGTTTTAATTTTAAATGTGATTTAACGTTTATTTTAAGTTTTATTTTTAAGTTATATTTTGTTTTCGGATCTTTCAGAATAAATGTGAATAGATGTAATACATTAAATTTATCGAGATTAACTTCCTGAAGGCTCGAGTATTTTATTTTAGGTAATCAATTCTTTTTCTCTCGCATATAATTGTAGGATTTAATTAGGTAGCTACATTATTTTTCTAATTAATCATCTCGATTTTTATTATTTTTAATTATAATATTAACATTAAATATTCAGCGAAATAGAATTTAAAATGGTGTGAGACGCTCGAGATCGGAAGAAGGCAGCACGCAGTACGGTGTCCCCACCGCTCCGTTGCGACTCCGTTGCTAGAGTCAGGGTCAATCAGAGGGCCAGCAGCCGCTCTCTTCTTCGCTCAAGCGCTCCCGCCTCCACCGAATAAATACCGCCGCTCTGAGTAGAATCGTCACTTGCGTCTCAGCACCAGCTCGTGCTCAGACACTTATCGAGAACTCTTCACCTCCTAGTGACTAGTCTCTCTGTCTCTCTCTTTTTTGGCGATTGCTACTCTGGGCTCTCTCTCTCTCTCTCTCTTTGTGAGTAATAGCCAATAAACGAACTTAACTCCAAATTAATCTTTCTGATTTCTCTCTCCTCTCACCTTTTCTCTACCTTTCTTCTTTTTCTGGTGACACTGGGTTTACCCTCAGAGGTCTCGAGGTCACCTCTCTTTCTCTCTCTCTCTCTCTCCTTTTTTTGGTAACTCTGGGTTTACCCTCTGAGGTCTCGAGGTCACCTCTCTTTCTCTCTCTCTTTTTTTCTGTGACTTTGGTTTTACCTTCGGGTCTCGAAGACACACTCTGTCTCTCTCTTTCTTCTGTGATTCTGGGTTCACACTCCAGCATCGGGCCGCCTGGACTCAACAGACGCTACAAGGCTTCGGGCTCTAGACCTCTCGCGACTCCTTCTCGGCCAACCATCCCGACCATCACCATCTACTCCTCTCCTTCTTCCGACTCGGACGACACTCACTCTCCTTCTCTGTGCCGATCAGTCCTTCTCTCCTCTCTCCACCTTCCCAACTTCCCAAACTGACACTCCGACAAAACCTAGACTCTTAGGTTGACTGACCGTTTCGACTGACGAGACCTGCCTCAGGTTGACTGGCTACTGATGGCCAGACTAGATGCTTTCCTGATGCAGAACAACCAACATTTACTAACGCAAGCCGCACCTACTTTCGCATTACCATCCACGGCTAGGCCTACCAATCCTCAATGGTCTAGTCCACCAGACACAGCACAGAGACTGGACGTGATACAATGATTATAATATCATATTATAGTATCATTAGATTTATTATTATTATTATTATTATTATTATTATACCATTAAGCCATTTCCCTTTCGGGGTAGGCGTGACTTGCTCGGTTGGAAAGTAGTGGGATAGGTATATAGGTGTAAAGTAGGTCGTTATATGGTATAAGGTAGATAGGTATATAAGTATATGTGTTAGGTATAGATATTTTAGATTGATCTGGAGTTTTCGTGTTATTTATTCAAATGACACGTTCACTCCGCAACACTGCTCCGACCCAGGTTGCTGATCAATCTCTCTAGCGATCACCCCAAGTGAGGAGCCTTACAAAATTGTTATGTATGGTTCCCCACTTGGGCCCATTAGTATCCAAGGTCTTTGTTTCAGGCATAATTCACTCTATTGTCACTCTGTTTATAAACTATTTGTCGCCACACTTTTCTGTCCTGGCATACTACTCTAGCTTCCTTTACGTCCATGCATTTCTTCATGCAAGCTCTTCTGTTCCTATGACTTCTTATGTCTCTTCGGATTAATGTCTCATTTACAGATTCTAACCATTCTTTCGGCGGTCTACCTCTGGGCATTCTGCCATTTACTTTACCTTTATATACTTGCTTCGTCAGTCGTATTTAATCTTTAGATTACTGTGTAATATATTTGATCAGTGTACTCACTAAATATCAGCAGTATAAATCGTTTTATCAATAAACTTATTAACTACAGTGGAACACTTCGTAACTTCGCGATGACAGAATGCATAACCTCAAATAGCGTGGCACAAGTGGCGCGGAATGCTATATAAGGAAATGACTTCTGATTGGTCGGGATTCTTACAATTCACTAATTCGTTAGTGATCGCACCAGGTTACTTATGAATTAGTGAAGCGAAGGTACTAAATAATAGTGAGCCATGTTTACTAATTGAAATTAGCCAAACTTATACTAATTTTTTAGTAAAATACTTACTATTTCAAAAGTGCTTACTATTTTGTTAATGAACCATACATTCACTAATTTAACTAGCGAAATTTTGACTAATTCAGATTTAGAGAGCGGTGATCAGTGTTTTTTCAGCGTGACGTTCTTGATTAAAACTTGCTTAAAATGTCATCAAGTTTATACGGAAAAAGGAGTAATGAGATGTGTGATTCGCATGAAATAGTTTCGCATTTGATCAATTTTTTGTAAAAGAAAAATAAACATTTCTAAAAGTGAAGTGGCAACAAATCGATAAAAAGCTAGGTTCGAGCCTGGGAAAATTTCGGAAAAGTTTCGTGAATTTTCCCAAATATTAGGGAATTTTTCCTAGAAAACTGTAGGCAAAATTTATGGAATTTTCCTGAATATTAGGGAATTTTTCCTCGAAAACTGCCGGGAAAGTTTCGCAAAAATTCGGGAGTCCACATAAAAGTTAGGGAATGGGGATATCTGAAATTATCTGTATATTTACAATAATAAGAAATAGTAACATGGAAAATTTCATTAATTAAAATTATTTAATGCAGAGAAAATTTGCGAAATGAGTCAGGAAAATAGCTGGAACTTAACAATTTTTTGCATTAACTTATTAATTGCGATGCTTTCCTCACCACGGTCGTTTTTTCTCTTCCGTCCTCTTTCATCACCCTGGCGGGGATTGATTTGTAGGAGCATCCTGGAACAAAAATGATATTCAGAATGTATTGAATAGGGCTTATATTAAATTGTAAAATGCCTCATAATTAATTAAAAATGATTTTTTATTTCATTGGGTGAAAAAACTTATCGTTGTATCCAATGACGATGATTTTTTTCTGGCATAATTATAGCCATAAAAATAATGGCTCAGCAGGAGGAGGAGAGTACCCTGAAGTACGCTGTCCGTCTCAGAGATGATCGTCTCCTCTATAACTACTGCGCAGCGTATATTTTCGTCGTAGACACGAAGGAATAGTAAGGAGTAGTATCCCTGTAAGTGGGGAGTGGGACGAGTGACGTCCAATAATTCGTTAATGCTAGCTACGAATGAAAACTCGTATGCTCCCCCGTTCACATGCGCACTGGCGTTTGCCATGCCAACGATGTCAACACGCGTTTGAGGTTTCGAACTTGTGTATTGAACGAACATAAACAAACGAACGTAACCTACATGTTCATCGAGATGTCAAAAGGTAACATATTGAGTGGGTATAACATGTGACTGCGAAAACAGCTCTGCGCATGTGCACGGGGGAGCATAAGAGTTTTCATTCGTAGCTAGCATTAACGAATTATTGGACGTCACTTGTCCCACCTCTGCTCACCGAACACATAGGGTGATACCACTCCTTACTATTCCTTCGTGGTCGTAGACTAACAATCCTGTAACAAAAAGCACTTGTGTAAAGAAAAGGACTTGGAACATGATATCAGGGTGGACGCTGTTTAAAAAATTTTTTAAAGTATATATATATATATATATATATGTACATATATAAAGATTTTGGACAATCAAATTAGAAAAAATAGTGGAATTGTATAATTCTAAATTCCAAGCGGCAGAAATTAAACAACTTCATGTTGAGTCGGAGAATTTCGACATTGTATGATTTCAGATTAAAATTTCGAAAATAGAACAATTTAAAAACGTTAAAAAATAAATATTTCAAGATTCGAATTTTCGAAATTGGATCATTCAAATACTCAAAGGCATATTTTTTTTTTTCAATTATATTTTTTTGATACCTTTTACGACCAGGATCGGACGAGAGGAATCGTCTGCTATTCTGACCTCCTCGTCTGTTGCGCTTGGATCCTGAAAAAATAAAGCATAAACGATCAGACTGAATATTTGCAAAATTTCTGAAAAGACAGAAATGACAAATTAAAAAAAAACTTACGACCAAACTAAAGAGTTCTTTTTCCTCGAAGTAGATTGAGGGCAATTTTAGAAACGCTAAAGTTTTTTGCAGGTCGCTTTGCAGTTGTGTGCATGCATCTTTCACCTTCAACAATTCTGTCTGTACTTCCCTCGCTATCTTTGGTATATTTTTTACCCGCCTGTACTTCCTGCTGTACTCACTGAAATAGGCTTGGATAACCGGAATTTATTTTCTACATTCTCTTCCCAAACGGCTAGAACATCTCTACCAACGAACGTAGATGCATGGTTCAAGAAATGCGACTTCAGCTTTAAGTGAGGCCAGTGATCACTAAGGATGGCATTCAGACTAAAATCTTCCTGCTCTCATCGGTTAAGGCAGATCCATTGGGATGCGTAGGTTGCTGCCAAGAGATCTGATACTGCATGCTCTCCAAGTTTTTATTCTGCGAAGTCGAGAAGAAGAGCTTTTTTTGTTTTCCTGTTGACTTGGAATCGACTCATCTTCAGGAAGAGGAGGCTCATAATCGACGCAGCCGTAGGTATCTTGGTGTTTGTCATATCTATGCAGCGTCAGGATATTTGTTGGATTGTCAGTGCCATCCTCTGTGCTGTCCATCGTCCTCTTGCGCTGTCTTTTCTGAGAAGGTAGTTTCACGTATCGAATACGGTCGTAGATACGAAGTGTCAAAACCGTGGCTCCATTTGATAATGCCCTCTTCTCGTCTATCCAAACTTTTTTCTCGTATGCTTTCGAAATTTTTCAACGACGATTTCAGCTATACGACCTACAGTTTTGAACCTCGTATCATTTAGTACATTTAACATGTAGTTGACGACGTTCCTGTTGAACACAAGCTCTAGTCCTACAGGATTTGTTGCGCTGTCTTGGAAATTTGTTGGGACTATTGTATCCCACGGAAGAGGTGGGATTTGATTCATTTGGCCTGGCGAAGCAGCAGCTGCAGAATCTCTGTTGACATTCCGACTCGATGTGGGAGTGGACGGAGAAAAGTTTCTTCTTTGTTCCGATGTAATAAGATGAATCTTCTACCAAAATAGACGAATTTTTAAGAAAGTATATGGAATTTCAAAAAAAAATTTGAATTTTTAAAGGAATTTTCAGCCAAAAAAGATGAACTTTCGACAGAATAGTTTGACTCCTCAAACCAAAATAGCTGAATTTATTTATTTTGGCTGTTGCCACAATTTGAGTTTTGAAAAAGTTCTCGTAGATGACGTCTTTAACGACCTGGTGCACGATCTGGAGCATCCTATTCGTCGACTCACCATTGGTAGTTATTTTGGCTGTTGCCACAATTTAATATTTTTCAATGCTCTCGTAGATGACGTCTTGAACGACCTGGTGCATGATCCGGAGCATCTTGATCGTCGACTCACCATTGGTAGTTATTTTGGCCGCTGCCACAATTCAAATTTTAGAAAAGTTCTCGTAGATGACGTCTTGAACGACTTGGTGCACGATGAGGAGCATCCTGATCGTCGACTCACCATTGGTGTGTCGTATGGGGGGTGATACTCAAAAACTAATAATTTATTCGTATTCTATAGCTAATTGTGATGAGCAATGTTGAGTTGCACCTCGATTCACCTAATATTGACGATTCTGAATAAAATGTACAAAAACGTATTTTTTTCTTCTGGGAAATATGTGTTTTCTTCATGGACTGGCGGAGACTCCGAATATCATTCTTTATTGAAGGTCGAAAAGAAATATACTTTTTCATGGATAATTTTATGCAAAATGAGCATGAAAAAGATTCACAATTAAAAACCATACATCGAACTACCTCACTTTTCGGAAAATCTTATGATCTAAATAGATTGGTTCAGAATTACCCACAAATCTGCATATCATTTTTTTTAAACGCATTTATTATTTTTTTTGATTTGAACAAATTTGGATTCCGTTTTCCTGAATCTGCGGATTTCTTTTTAGAAACAGATAAAAAACTAAAAAAATATTCACTAATTTTTGTTTGGACTTCTTACTTTGTATCATGAAGCTTATGTTTTTATGAAAACCCGTATTCTCATTCAATTCACAGCTCCTTTTGGCTCTGTAGCTCTTGAATACCAAGAATATCCATATTTTCATTGAATATTAAATAAGTCCACATGGACAGAGGAGCCAGGGAAAGGAGGTTCGTCAAAAGTCCACGCTTGTCCACGAGGAGTCTTGTCTCCTCTACAGTTACTTTTTGGTTTTCATCTACATGAACATAACGAATAATTTCAGACATTTTTTCTTTTCGCGAGACGTCGCACAGTGAGTTTCTTTACCATTTTTTTTTTCAAAATTCTGCTGACTGCTCAATTTTTGACCGATTCTAATTTTTTTTTTAATACTCGTAACGAATTATAATTTCATGTATGACTGCTACTTCTTTAGTTTTCTGCAACAAACTAACCTAAAAAAATATGAACTTGCCAAGGTAGAGTTTCAGCTTTGTGGGTTTGCTGCTTGTGGGTTTGTGGATTTGTGGTTTTAGGTTTATGCGTTTGAGGTTTGTGGGTTTGGGGTTTAAGGTTTATGGATTTGTAAGTTTGAGGTTTGTAGGTTTGTGGGCTTGGGGGTTTAAAGTTCCCAGAATTGAGGTTTTTGGGTTTGAGGTTTGTTGGTTTACGGGTTTGTGGGTTTGAGGTTTGTGCGTTTGAGGTTTGTGGTTTTAGTTTTATGTGTTTGAAGTTTGTGGGTTTGTGATTTTAGGTTTATGGATTTGGGAGTTTGAGGATTGTAGGTTTATGGGCTTGGGGGATTTATTTTTTGTGGATTTGAGGTTTGTGGGTTGACGCGTTAGGAAGTTTAAGGTTTGTGGGTTTTAGGTTTATGGATTTGTGAGTTTGAGGATTGTAGG
>CAKNXH010058327.1:0-17726 GCA_932178445.1 Andricus quercusramuli | reverse complement strand
TGAGGATTGTAGGTTTATGGGCTTGAGGGATTTATGTTTGTGGGTTTCAGGTTTGTGGGTTCGGGATTTTAGGTTTATGGATTTGTGAGTTTGAGGATTGTAGGTTTATGAGCTTGAGGGATATATGTTTGTGTATTTGAGGTTTGTGCGTTTGAGGTTTGTGGGTTTACGGGTTTGGAGGTTTGTAGGTTTACGGGTTTGAAGGTTTGAGGTTTGTGGGTTTTAGGTTTATGGATTTGTGATTTTGGGGATTGTCGGTTTATGGGCTTGAGGGATTTATGTTTGTGGATTTGAGGTTCGTGCGTTTGAGGTTTGTGAGTTTACGGGTTTGGAGGTTTTTGGAATTTAGGTTTGTGGGTTTGAGGTTTGTGGATTTGAGGTGTATTTTTTGTGGGTTCAAGGTTTGAGGTTTGTGCGTTTGAGATTTGTGTGTTTACGTTTCGTGGGTTTGAAGTTCGTGGGTTTGAGGTTCATGAGTTTGTGGTTTGTGTGTAAAGATATTATCGATTTCATGGTTCTAAAAGTTAGGTTAGTTTGTTGCAGAAAACTAAAAAAGTAGCAGTCCTACATGAAGTTATAATTCGTTACAAGGAAAACCAAAAACCGCGTCTTTGTTTTTACAATAAATAAGCCACTTTCTTTCTATTTCCTCTGCATTTTTTCTGTGGCAAGAAGCCAGTCTTTAATAAACCAGCGTCCCGTTTCGTTTATCGGCAATGTCCTAAAATCTACATCCTTAACTTGATCAGGACCATGAGCAACAAGTCTTCGCTCAACATGATCGCAAATTTGAGGCCATGAGGTTGGATAGTTATAATTCATAGGAAGTGTCTCTATTTCCAAACCAGTCCGTTCTGAGTTTCCCTCAGAAATTGGAAGCACTTTTGGTGTGGAAATGGGAGCTAGATCAGACGGTTCGGACGACGAAGATGGAATTGCTTCTTCTGATGACAGAACTGGAAGTTCTTTGGCTTGTGCACTTACAACTGGTTCCACTGTTTTAAGTTGCGATTTTGTAAAACCCCAAAGTGCCAGAAGCTATATATTTGTTTATGAGCTTCGATTTTCATTTTTCCTGACACCCTCTTCTCTCTGGTTTTTCAATTTTCGAAATTTAGCTCCTGAAGGTCTTTTTGCCATCGTTGATTTCACCTTTAAAAAAATTCACTAAGTTGTAGGCGATGGTAACGTATAAATCTTCAATTAATAAATATTATTAAAATGAATTTAATACAAAAAAATAATTGTATCTAAAACATTTGTTTTTGAATTCCAAAACAACATGCAGTCCACCGTGATAGCAATAGCTACATCCGTAGTATCCTTTATATTGTAAACGGTTTTGGAGTATGGCAATATTCACTGGCGGGTTTTTTTTCGAGACCTTCTCGAATGCATCACTAGCCATTTAATTTCTCAAAGCAGACAAACTTAACAAAAAAATAAAAAAATTCATGTCCCATGAAAAATGAATTCAATTTTTGAATTTGCGAATAGCATTAGATGAAAGAGGATAAATTTGTCTAGAGTCACGATTAATATGAATGTTTTAAACGGTAAAAGTAATTTATATTACATTTATATATTTTTCAGGTTCAGAGAACTGAACGGAAGATGTTGCAGGCGCAAAGTAAAGAATTGAGCACGGCAACAAGTTTACAGACTTGTGAAAGAAAAGTGCAAAATGCAAATTATCAGATAGAAGTCTTGAACCAAAAACTAGAAAATAGCAGAGCCGAGAATTTCGCAATTGAATAACAAATTAAAAGAACAAGCTGGACAGTATAGGTATAGGACTGAAGGTATCTCCATATTCGGCTGAGACAGAATTGGATTAAACGAATCAACTTATTACCAGGAAAATTACTCAAATCAAGGAGATCTACGAGAGTCAGTATATTTCTTCTTTAATTAATAGCCTACAAATTAATAAAGTAACAAATAATTTTGAAGAAAGTGATGTCCACATTTCCATTATTCTCAAATATTTTCGTACGTCAAAAATATGCCCCGAAATTATCTTTCTTTTCTGATGGCAAGATATTACGCGTAATTCAGGGGACACTTTTTATGTTTTAATAATTCTGATTTACAGAACCCAAAAAAAAGGCAGAGATGTCTTAGGCAAAACGGTAGATGCCGACGAAGTGGAAGAAGCTGGACAAGTGGAGGAAGCTGAGAAAACGCACAGAAAAAACAGAATGTAATCTTTACAGCGATTTCAGAGTAATATTTACCTGCAACAAAAATTAAACTCACGTTTTAAGATTTAACCCCTTTCTAGAAATAATTAATTGAAACCAATTCAGAAAGATAGAAAGACATTTGAATTGTTTCTAATCGTGTTTCTTAATCGTGTGTGCACGATTGGGATCGAGTGAGTGTTGCAAAGTTTCAATCGTTCCCAATCGGACCAATCGGTAGTAGGATTTGGAGGTTATGAAGTGGCAATTTGATGGCAGCACTTTCGTCTCGCGGGAATTATTTGAAAACATTTATTTACTTTTTTTCGAGGCAACACATTTTAAGCAATATGTCCATGAAAAATTTAAATAGTAAATGTTTTGTAATAATTCCCGCGAGCTGAGAGTACTGTCATCAACAAATTTGCCAATGTGGTGACATTTTTTCATCAAATTATTCATTTAATTGTCTATAATTTAGTATAGAAAACACGTTATTCATTGAATAAATTACTTGTAATATTTTAGGTACAGAATAATTGAAAGTTAATGAGAGTAAAGTCACCCTCGGTCCCACTATCACTCTCAATTGGAAGATTCAGAATTTTAATTTAAAATTCATCTCTGGTTGAAAATGTAACTACTTTGTTGAAAATCAATTTATCTTTTTTTGGTTAAAGTTCAACTATTTCGTTGAAAATCGATATTTTGCATTCAAAAATCAAACTAATTGTTCGAAAATGTATGTACTTTGTGAAAATTGGACTTTTTTGTGAAAAAAATAATCTTTATGGTTGAAAATTCATCTTTTTGGCATAAAATTCAACTATTCTTTTTCTTTTAATGTTTTTTGAAAAAGATTTTTTTCTTTCAAATGAAAATGTAACTATTATTCCAGTTGACTGTTCCATAATTTTAGTTAACAATTCATCTCTTTTTTTTAAACATTCATCTTTTGCAAAAAATGTATTCATTCAATTTCTTGCAATTTCAAATTCATCTTTTGTCAGAAATTCATCTTCTTGGTCCAAAATTCATCTGTCTAGTTTGAAATTCAACTATTTCAGTTAAATATTTACAATTTCATTTGATAATTTATCTCTTCGTTTGTTTGTTTAAACATTAATTTTTTAAACTGGAAATGTAATTATTTAGGTTTTGTTTGACAATTTATCTTTTTTAGTCGAAATTCATGTTTGGTTTAAAATTATTTTTTTTTTTACTAAAAATGTTACTATTCTTCTCTAATCAAAAATTCAACTATTTTGTTAAAAATTTATGTATTTTGCAGAAAAATTGTTTTTTTTTTTTGTACAAAATAATTATTTTTATTTGAAAATTAATCATCTGGTTTGAAAATTCATCATCTTGGTTGAAAATTCAAGTGTTCCAGTTAAATATTCATAGTTTTAGGTTAAAATTTTTTTTTAATTCAACTATTCAGTTCAAGATTTACAATTTTATTTGAAAATTCATCACTTTGGTTGAAAATTCAACTTTTTTATTGAAAATCAGTTTTTTTTTTCTTGAAAATTAATTTTTTCAATTCAAAGTTCAACTATTAAATTTTTTTTGAGAAATTGATATTTTTAGTGGAAAATTTAAGCATTTTTTAAAAATTGATTTATTTTGCAATGTGTTGCTCTATTGTGTTGAAGGATTTTCAGAATGAACGTCATGAATTAAAATAAATGTTTGCATTTTGCGGCAAATACGAATTTGTTACTTTTAGTTGGCCGGGAAAATTGAAAAACTTGACTGGGGTAAACCGGGAATTTGAAATCGTCTGCCGAATCGCCAGCCTGAATTTTTTTTTATTTGGCAAGATTTTAAAAAATGTTAGGAAAATTTTAAAAATAATTATTTTTGACTTCATATTCTCCAAACCTAATTTTCAAACTAAAAAACAAGGAATTTTTCCAAAAAAAGAGGCAAACTCTTAATCAAGAAAAATTTTGCAGTAATATAAAAAAAAAAAAATTAATTTTTAATTCAAAAAAACGAATTTCTGGGAAATCAGTTTAGTTTTCAACCACAAGACATAAATTGTTAACAAGAAAGTTTAATTTTCAACACAAAAATATGAATTTTCTACCAAAATAATTGAATTTTCAAGCGAAAAAGATAAATTAAGCAAAAATTGAATAGTTACATATGCAGTTAAAAAATTTATTTTTGACAAAATAAAAACAAATTTTTATCACTATGGTAGAAATTTCAACCAAAGAAATAAATTTTTTACTAAAATAATGAGTCATCAACCAAAAAAATGTATTGTTGACAAACAAACAAATTTTAACCAGTTGAATTTTCAATCGAAAACATTAATTTTCTACCCAAAAAAATAATAATTTGTGACAAAATACATGAATTATCACAAAAAGATTTAAAATTGAGGAATTATTAACCAAAGAAATGAATTTTCAACCAAACATGGAATAGTTGAATTTTCGATCAAAATTAATTAATTTCCAACCCAAAAATGGGATTTTCATTAATAACTGAAAAAATGTTTAGTGAATTATTATTTTGGAAAAAATTCGGGAGTTTGGAAAAGATTCCAAAATAATTTTAAACTTAAAAAGATTTCAAAACAATTAAATCAAAACGTACATTTTTAAAGATTCAGAGCACAAAATTCAAAAGCTTTCTAAGCATTTTGAAAAGTTTCAAAATACAAAAATGATATTAAAATCCCTACGAAAACTACAAATGATTTTTTTTTTGAAAAATCAATTTTGAAAAATATTTTTAAAAATTTCCAAAATAGAATCTGGATGTTTTTGAAGCCATTTTTTTTATTTTACCGGATTTTCAAAAAATTGTAGGAAAAATTCAAGTCTCAAGATAATAAGTAACAAAATTTGCATTAGATTCCTGGAAAATTTTCTTATGATTTTTTTAAACAAATTTTTAAGCGAATATTAAAAAAGATTTGAGAAAAAATGTCGATGCATAAATTAATGTTTCTAGCTTAAAATTGCCTAAAATTATATAATTTAAAAAATGTATACATTTTTTGATTGATTCTTCAATGTTGAATTATTGAACATTTAGTTGAAAATCTACCTGTTTCGTTGAGAAAAAAACTATTTTGTTAACATTCTTTTGATCAAACATTCGTTTTTTTAAATGAAAATTAAACCATTTCATTTTGTTTTAAATTTTATATTATTTAGTTAAAGATTCAACTATTTGGTCGGATATTTCTTTTTTTTTTTTATTTGAAAATTCATGTTTTTTGTTGAAAATTCAACGTCTACTGACAAATTTTCTGTTGGTCTTAGAATGAGACAGGGAATACATCTATTATAAAAATAATTAAATGCAATATTAATTTATTAATTATATTTATAATAATATCAGGGCATATTATAAATTGTAATAATACACATTTTTCAGGGCAGCTGAGAATTAAGATTAGCGAAGAATGAGAAACAAATATTAAACTAATTATAAAAAATAAAATTTGTACATTATTTGGCAATATCGGAATGAGCAGTCCCAGACCGAAGTTCAGAAATAAATATATTATTAATTTTATATAATAGAGTTGAACTTAATGTAGAAAAAAAATCGAACTTTGGACAGAATCAAGTGCGAAGCACGAGACGCGTGATAAGAATGTGTTCGTTAACGCCCAAAGAGCTTTAACAAAAGAGAATTCAAAATCATCAAGTTACAGTTAACGCACTTTTTGCTAAATTTGTCAGAATAATCAAAATTCTCAAGGCAATTAAGTATCTCTTAAACGTCTTAAACTATATGAGGTTAAAAATTCTTCTTTTTTCAGTTTTACCAACTTTTCCAAAATTGTAATGTGTCCCGATGATCAACAGATATTCCATTATTACAGGACTGAAGCTACAGAATTGTTGCCTTTATTATTGAAAAATAATTTACAATATGAACTTTCTCTCTTAGAAATACATCTGTACAATTAAAATTCCTTACTTGTAATTTGTTATTTACAAAAGACCAGAAAATCCAAAACGACTGCTCCATGCAACATGGAATCAAATTCGGGTTCCGTATATGGAATCAAGTCCATTTTCATCAATTTTTACTTTTTGTAATGAAATAATTCGTACTTTATAAGGACTTACCCGAACATGATTCCATATTGCACGGAGCATTCAAAAAGAACCAACTGTAACCAGTCACTAAAAGTAATATTCACACAGTGTCGCAACCAATCAGGTTTTCAACAACAATTTACGAGAAATTTCGTGAGAATTTTTCAGGAAAAGGATAATAAGGGTTTCATGAAAGAAATTTTTTTCTTTCTTTTCACGTCAGCAGATGTTTTGGACAAGAGATCAATGTTAGAGCGCACTAACAATCTGGCGTTTTTGAAGTTGGCGTTCTCGAAGCCGCTCTTCAAATTTGACCTCTGATGAGACGTGATGAACTTCAATTCAGACAAAAGACGTTCTACGCTGACTTGTGTAGCTGGTGTCGCCAGAACAATCATAGCTACTTCATATAGCTGGGGTTTGAAGCACTTCATTCTGTCCCAGTACTCCAAGAGATCCTCTTCGAAATCCAACATCTCGCTTTGAAACTCTCGCAATAAATTCCGGATGCTTTGTGCTTGTTTCTGAGACTCCTCGTCTCTTAGTTTCTTCAATTTTGCTTGCCTGAAATCTGCTAACACTGATGAACCAGGGTCAGTATTCTCCTCTTCGGTTCCATCAACGACTGCCCTCTTGATGCCATCAAGGTTGGGATCAGCAGCTTCAGACTGTTCACGTCTCTTATCTAATCGGTTGTGCAGATTTTGTAAATGATCCATTGCTCTCCTCTCTTGGGCAGTGGTTAATTTTCCGTTCACGCGAGGATCTAAATAGATTGCTGCAATCACTGAATCGTCATCAAACAACCAAGATTCCTTCTCTTGCATTGCAAGAACAAGAGCTCTGGCAAGGTCCGATTTTATTTTTCTTGTTTCAGCTTTACACTCTTCCCAGATGAAATAAAATTCAGAGAGCAGCATTTGTTCACTTTGAAAAAGCTTTGCTGCTATCCTAGCTGGTCTTAAAGCTTCGACAAACATTTCAATTTCTTGCCACTCTTCATCCGTCAAGGCATGCTTCTTCAACGCGTATGCATACCTTTTGTTTTTCAAAAGAGACAGCAATATATCGAAGATGGAATGCCAAAATATTCCTACATCTAAAACAGTTTTTACCAACTTGGCGTCATCCACTTTGCGAACTTCCTTCTTTACATACAGTTTGCGAAATTCAACTGCTGTTAAATGAGCTTTGTTCAAAGTTTGTGATATATTGCACTTTGCAACAGCAACATCAACAGCTTGTAGAAGTGTGTTAGATACGCAGCGAATTCCGACAACTGTCATGTTTTTGCTTTTTAAACTTGCACCAGTCAATAGGGATGTCAAAGCATCGGTTTCGTCAAGCTGATTCTTCAAGTTGGCTATACTGTCAGGATACTTTTGGGGAATATCCTGTAGGGGATCCTCATCCTTGTCTGGAATCTTGTGAATATCTTCGATATTAGATTGACTATTTTGAACCTGCTCCTGAATTTCATGCTTGATTCTCATCCTTATGTTATCTTCTTGATTCTCATCCTCATTGTCCTCACATTCAGTCATTCTGATCACCTCGACCACCTCAGAATCGTCCCCGCTTTCACTCTCGTACTCATCTTCATCCACATTTTCAATGTGACTGATATTTTTTTGGGCATATTGAATCAAGCGACGCAATCGTAGCATGTTTAATCCATTATCAGAGGTGAACGAGTACAAGTCTTCGATAGCAATGTTGAAAGATTGTAAGATGTTTTTAATCATTTTTAATAAGTAGTCAGTGGTGATGCATGCCACTAACTCTACAATTGCTAGTGTCCTTGTGCTAACTCTATCGTTTTCGATGTATTGAATATGTATCCCCATGAAAGATCGTCCTAGACGAGTAGCTAGGTCCACTTTGAGACTTAATAACCTATCCTGAAACAAATGTAATAATAATTAAATTAGTAATAATAAAACATAATTTTTAGGATTTCATATTTGCACTTAAAATTGATTTCGTTGCGAAGATTGTAATGTTACTTGATCGCAATTTTCTTGTATACTGTAAGTATACACTACAATAAGGAAACAGATTACTTAAATCAAAGAAATGTAGTACTGAATACACTGAGCGAAGAATTCCCGTGTGCTTCGGGTTTACACCCCAATAGTTCGGGTGGTTTATCTTTTTTTTCGATTTTACACGAAGAATTAGTGCGCTCGCACGACTGAGTCGTGCATACACCCCAACCATTCGTGTGCTCACCCGAAACAGCAGCGGCCGAACTGGTGGGGCGCCCGCCCAAATAGTTGGGGAGCTTGCACGTATGATTCGGGAGATTCGAGTTGTCAACCGCGTTGGATGTTGCGCGTTCGACGTTTGCGCATGTTCGCTAATGGCCGCAGCTGATAAACATCAGTTATCTGGATTTTCTTTGGATAATCATTAACCAAGGTGAGAGCGGCGTCCATTAGCGAACATTGACAAACGTCGAACGCGCAACATCCAACGTGGTTGACGACTCGAATCTCCCGAATCATTCGTGCAAGCTCCCCAACCGTTCGGGCGGGCGCCCCACCAGTTCGGCCGCTGCTGTTTCGGGTGAGCACCCGAATGGTTGGGGTGCACGCACGACTCAGTCGTGCGAGCGCACCAATCCTTCGTGTAAAACAAAAAAAAAAGAGAAACCACCCGAACTATTGGGGTGTAAGCCCGAACCACTCAAGAAATCTTAGCGCAGTGTACGTTCAATCAAATATTTTTTTGATCGAAAGAAATTAATAAGTTTAAATAAGCTACTTAATACATATTAGGCTGTTGTAACGTGTGACACGTCCCTGATCAAAAAATAAAATTTAAATCCATGCCTATACATTCTAGACTAATATTCTCAACACACCAAAAATTAGTAGTTGCATCTTCAACCGAATAGTTGAAATTTCAAGCCAAAAAGACAAATTTTTGGGAGATTGTTTAATTTTCAACCCGAAGAGATGAATTTTCGATAATAAAGTTCAATTTCAGTCAAGAGAGATGAATTTTCAATCCAGAAGGATAAATTTTCAACGAAGCAGTTGAATTTTCAATCAAAAAAGATATCTAAGGAAATAGTTGAGTTTTCGAAAAAATAATTAAATCTGTAACAAAGAAGTTGAAGTATCCACCTAGAAGATTAATTTTTTACGAAAAGACGAACTGTCAACAAAATTAGTGCATTTTCAAACAAATTGTTGAATTTTCGTCCGAAAAATACAAGTTTTCAACCAAAATTGGAATAGTCAAATTTTCCGTTTAACAACTTACTTTTCAATAATGAAAAAATGAATTATCAACCATGGAATTAAAAAAAAAAAGAAACGAACAAAGTTAATTCTCTAACCAAATGGACAAATTTTCAACGAAATACATGGATTTTCTACGAAATGGTTGTATTTTTATCTTATAAACGATAAATTCGGAACCAAAATAGCAATAGTTAAATTTTCAGATAAAATCATTTTTTTCGACATAATAAAAAAAAATGGTTTAATTTTGAATTAAATAATTGTGTTGTCTAGCAAAATAGTTGAATTTTCAACGAAAAAATTTAATTTGCGAACAAATAGTTGACATTTTAACTAAAATTATGAATCTTCATCAACAAACAAATTAATTTCTCAAAAAATAGTTCAGCTTTAAAAAGTTTAAACCTAGTAGTTGATTTTTTTAACATCAAAATTAATTCTCAACGAAACATATAATAATTGATGCATACATTTGCAACCAAAAATGGATTATTCACATTTTGAGTGAAGAAAATTAATTTTCACTTAAAGAATGAATTTTCAACCAAATATTTGATTTTTTCCCAAAGAAGATTAATTTTCTATACCAAAAAAGACGAATTATCAATTAAATATACGTTTTTTCAAGTAAGTACTTGAATTTTTAAATAAAAAAGATAAATTTTCAATGAAATAATTGAATTTTTATCTAAGAAATATAAATTTTCAATGAAGAACAAAATAGTTAAATTTACAGCTAAAATTTAATTTTCAGTTAAAGAAATTCATTTTCAGTCGAAAATCAAACGAATTTTTAATTGAATAATTAAATTATAAACCATGAAGATAAATCATTAACAAAAAAATTAATTTTTGGCAAAATATTTCAGCTTACAACCAAGTAATTTGAATTTTTGACCAAGAAAGATGATTTTAACAACTTGTTGCATTGTCAACAAAATAGTTGAATTTTCAAGGACACAGTAGAATTTTACATCAAACAAGAAGAATTCCGAAATAAAATATAATGATAAGATTTTTTCATTAAAAAAATTAAATTTTAAAGAATTTTAAAGAAATTTCAAGAAAATGTTTCAGAAATTTTAAAGCCCCTAATCAAATAGTTGTAACTTCTTCTCCGCTGTTCAAATGACGAATATATGGGCAATTGTCAAATTGAAGGCAAACTTGAAGTCCCAGTAATATAACATTAATTTAGAGACTCGCGCTGATTTTTTTTTAAATTTAATAAATACTTATTATCATCCTCTACAAAATGGTCAGTTCTTTTTTTTTCATTTCTGTTCCTATTTACTTTAATTTAATATAAGAACACTCGAAACGTCATTATCGTACGGCGTCCCAACCTCACTTTGCACAAGGATGAACTGAGTTTCTCCTTTTTTTAGACAGTAACCTGAAAAATTCTTGAACGTATCAAGTTTGTAAACTTCACATGAACATAAATTTAATGTAGGCACATTTTTGAAGTCAAATAAATAATATTGTAGAAGCCTTGAAGTCTGTGCCTCAATTTTTGCCATTTCAGACGTCATTACCGTGCGTCTTTTTTTCTAGTAAAATATTGTAGTTACAGTTGAATAATAAATACAGAAATATTAGGCGTATCGTTTAATGCAAGATCTTATAAAATTGAGCTTGAAATATTAACTCTTTTTTTGTGAATCTGATATTAAAACTGAAAAGTGCATTTTGACAACAAAAACGTCATTCCCGTACGTGAGTTAAAAACCAGTTTCGGAGTGAAAAAAAATTATAAAAACCATTCCGTTACTTGCTCGACGGTGTTTTCTTTCATAAGTAGGTGACTTTTTATAATTAAAATCTGTTCTTTTTTATAAACATTAAAAAAGTTAAACTTTAACATTTTTTTCGCATCATTACCGTACGGTAGAATAGAACGGCGTACAACTGATTATATGCGTGTGCGCATAGATTCATTATTATTTCTTATTTTCATAACTGCCCCCTTTGGATTTAAAATTGTTACAAGTGATAAGATCAATTTCCGTTATGAAATATTTAATTCCTAATAATGATATGATTGCCACTGTAGATGCTAAAATTTGCCTACAATTTGACAATTACCCATACAAAATTACATTTATATTTTGTATTTAAAAATAGGAGGGGATTAGCTTCAGTGTTACATGACATTTGAATATATTTGGATTGAAATTAATTTTTTTCTTACCTTTATCGCTTCTTTAATGAGATTAGTAATATTAGCTGCAGTGTCAAGCACCATATTCTGAACAGATTTAGTGTCAACGGTGAACTTTTCATGTTCTGGTAAAGCTGCAAGAAGCTGATTTATGAAAAATCTGAATGACCGATCGTTGACGGCTGACAGAGGTCGTCCATCTGTCGTGACCATTTTCACGCAGTTTAGTTTCAACTCTGCTGGAGCTACTTTGATAGTAAGGGTTAAACCATCAGGATTGATTTTTCGTTTTTCAGCGTTTAATTTCTTCAAATCAGGTTCTAATATTTTATATTCCTCTGGATGCACCCTTATAAAGTGTCGTTTCATGTTGTGCACACTGGGAGATTTCTGAAAGGAAGAATGTGGCACATTAGTGATATCGCGAATAATATCATACAGAGCGGAAAACTCGATATCCCCGGAATGTCCCAAGGATATCGCAGAATTTCCTAAGGATTTCATAATAATGTCCAAATTTCTTATACCAAGGATATCCTGGGCACGTACCAGGATGTACTAGGAATATCGAGAATATTATCCTACAGAGCGGAAATCTCGTTGTCCCCGTTTCTCAAAAACGATTCAATCGATTGCTTTCAAATTTAAATGGCGCATTCATCACACGTACGGCTATCGCCGGAACTAGGATTTTTGAAAAATATAGAACCGTTTTTTTCATAAAAAAAATAGTCGCAAAAAATCATGAAAATTTATTTTTTATTTAAAATTTAAAAGCATATGAAAAATTGAATTTTCAAGATTTTCAAAAAATCCTAGTTCCAGCGATAGCCATTCATCCATAGATTAACATTGAATTTTGTTTTTTGATTTTGGATAAGCCACTCTAACAGAATCATGGTCGCGGTTTACCTACCTTTTTTTATATGACTTTTGCTTTCAATTGTTACCAATTTTTCTAATGACCGAATTTCGGCTGTTTTCTCAAAATCTTGAAAGTGGATTTTCTCAAAAACCCTTCTTTTTACAATTGTTGTCTTTATTAGAGAAATGAATGGGAATATGCATTTCTAGAGTAGTCCAAAATTATACCTCTGAAAATTTCTTTCGATTTTTGGTGATCAACCCCCCTCCCAGCGCAATTTATTTTTTCCGAAAAAATAAATTACCTATTTTCTTCAAATCGTTTATGGAAAAATTAAGTACTTGTTAATAACTTTTTGTAAATTAAAGTTTAGTCATGTCTGGAGAAATCCTCAAGAAATAATGTCCACACCATAAGTTTTGATTTTTACCTACTTAAGCACCTTCTATTATGCCCGGAAAATTACCCCAAAAAAATGCAAAATAGCAGTTTTACGACTTGCAGGAGAAAAACTTTTTTAAAGAAATGAAAAAGTGTTTAAATGTACCCTGAACAAAAGAATATTGCTTTTAACATCTGTTAATTTCGCCATTAATTCCAGAAAATATCAACTTATCACTATCTAAATGGGGGAAAAGGGTTTAAAAAATTGAAAGTATGTTAGAAATTCTTAGAAAATTGTCACTTATTGAATAAAATAATTAATTTTGAAAAAATACCGTCGTTAGCATGAATTTTACATAAAACTGTTTTGCATTTTTTTTCGGGCATAATACTAATAATCAAAAGTTATTGCGCAGCAATTATTCCTTGAAAATTTTTTGAGATGTGATTAAAGTTCAATTCAAAAAATTTAATATCAAGTACTTCTTTTTCCACTTTTTGATGATTCTTTAAAAGGACGAATTTTGCCAGAAGACAGTTGAATTTTCAAGCAAGAAACATAGATTTTCAGCCAAGAACTTTTCTAACGAAAAAGATGAATTTTCAACAAAATAGTTGATTTTTAACAAAATAGTTGAATTTTTAACAAAATAGTTGAACTTTTAGACTACAAAGATGAATTTTCAAGCAAATAGTCGATTTTTTAAACATAAATATTAATGAATTTTCAATCACCAAGGACGAACTTGCTGTACTTTTCAGTTGAAAATTTCACTATTTCGTTCAAAATTCACCTTTTTTTGGTTGAAAATTAATTTAAAAAAAATATATATAATTATTCAACTAACACTTTTGCTTAAAATTCATCCTTTTTAGTAGAAAAATCAGCTGTTTTGTAAAAATTCATGTAGCTTCTCAAAAATTAATTTTTTTGGCCTAAAAATTCCCTTTTTCAAACAGAAAATTTAACTATTTCATTTTCAGCTCAAAACTGATCCTTTTTAGTTGAAAATATACCTTCATTACTTGAAAAATTCAACTATTCAGTTAAAAATGCATGTGTTCTGTTGAAATTCCTGTTTTTTTGTAGAAGAATAATCTTCTTGGTTGAAAAATCCTCTTTTATGTTGAAAATTCATTTCTTTGGTTAAACATTTAACTATTTTGTAGAAAATTCTTCCTTTTTGGTAGAAAGTTAATCTCTGTTGGTTGAGAATCTATCTTTTTGTTTCAAAATTAATTTTTTGAACTAAATATAACTATTTAATTGACATTTTTGGTTGAAATGTATCTTTTCAGTAGCACATTCAATTACTTATTATAAAATTTAACTAAAAATAACTTCAATGTCTGATTGAAAATTTATCCAACAAAAAATTAATTTTTAACAAAAGAAAAATTTTTGAACAAAGAGATTAACTTTCAAAGAAAAAGATCATTTTCTGCAAAAAAAATCGATTTTTTAACAAATAACGTGAATTTTGAACGAAACAGTTGTATTTTTAATTAAAAGAGACGAATTTTCAGTCAAATTGTTAAATTTTGAACTAGAAAAGATCAATTTTCAACCAAAAATATAACAGTTAAATTTTCAGTTGGAGAAATTAATTTTCAAGCAAACTGATGAATTTTCAACTAAAAAATGATGAATCTTCAACAGGAATAGGTGGATTGTATACCTACCAAAAGATGAATTTTTAATCTTTAAGATTAATTTCCCACAAAAACGACAAATTTCCCACAAAGTACATAAATTTTAAAGCAAGTAGTTTTATTTTTAAATGAAAAATATAAATTTTCAACCAAATAGTTGAATCTTCATCCAAAAAAGATAAATTTCTCACAAAAATAGAATAGTTGAATTTTCCGTTAAAAATCTAATTCTTAATAATAAAAAAACGGATGTTACAAAAGAGCATTTGGTATTATTTGTACAATTTTTCTAGATGTGCAAAATTTTATTTGAACATTTTATAACTTTTTTGATGTATAAATATCTTAGACCTCGATATTGGGAATCGCGCCTGACTTAAATAAAACCACGACGATTATTTACAAACAGGAGGAAAAGTCTAATTTGAAAAAAGATACAATTTTCAATATTTTTCTTATAAGTTTTCAGTTCTTAGAATGCGTTTCAAGAAATAAAATAGTTTGAAGAATGAATAAATAAATTTTTTAAATGTTCATAATTATATAATTTTTAAACAATTTTAGGTCACTTATAAATTAAAAATTTAAAAAAAAATGAAACGATGCAAATTTTCAAGTTTGCATTCAGCACTCTAAAAGTTTAATGATTCGAGGCTCATTTTATTTTAAATAATTTAATTTCAATTTGTTTATTTTTGAATATTTCATTTTTACTTTCTTATTTTAAATTTATTGTAATAGACATAGCGAACCTCGAAGTGTGTCCAGAGTTCTTTCAGATAAATTTGTAAGTGTTCAAAATTATATAATTTTCAAACTATGTTAACTTAAAGGCAGTACAATTTAGTGATTATAAGTTATTTCTTGAAAAATTTAAATTGAAAAATGTCATTTACAAATTAGAAATGAAAAAAAATGAAACAATGCAAATTTTAAAGTTTACATTCAGCACCCTGAAATTCGAAAGATTCGAGGTTTATTTTATTTTAAATAATTCAATTTTATTTTTGAATGTTTGATTTATAATTTCTTATTTTAAATAAACAGTCAAATATTGTTAAATATTGAAACAAAAATTTGAATAAAAAATTTTCAAACTGAATGCTTAAAAAATTGAATATTTAAGAATGCAATAATATTTTGATATGATTTGAAATTGAATAGAAGCATTTAATTATGAATATATTAATCAAAATGTTTTTGAAAATTGATAAAAGATTTTAAAGTTTCAATCGGAAGCAAACATTTTGTTAATTACTAAGACTTTCCAATAAAAATAGTTCAATTTTTAACGTAAAAATTTATAAATTATTTAATTATGAAGAGATTCATAATCGTCTTATAAAATCAATTTTATTATTATTCTATTGTTAAGAGTCGAACTATAGTTCGATTTGAAAAATCTCGCTGGGGATTTATTCTCAGTCCCTGGTTGCTGACGCTCCTGGCCTGTTCATATTTTTCCACTGTTAAGGTCCGTTCGCGCTACCCGAGGTAGGAAAAGCCTTGTGGGGAGCAGAGAGTGAATGGTCGTGGCTACACGAAAACTAAGCAGATCTGCATTCGAGCGGATCACGTGAACGTGTATACTCTGCTCACCGAGAGAACGAATTTGGTCGCGCAAGTTTCTATGAGAGAAGGCGTCGACAAATTTTTTTTCGTTCGTTCGACAGACAATCGCTGTTAAATGAGAACACAATTTTTCAAAAAAACTGGCCCAAGTGTTTTCCTAAATTTTGCGAGGGGCTATTCACTCGGAATTCAAAACTGAAATCAGCGAATTAAAGAGTGAACTCAGTGAGTTCAAAACTGAAATCACTCGCACTCACTGAGCAGTCAGGAAAACACGTCGCTCGCCTTCCTTCCCATGAATAGAAGGGAGACGCACGATTAGTTTCTCGCTGAGTTCAAAAATGAGCTCACTGAATTCGGAAGCGGAAATCAGTAGAGATCAGGTGAAATCACTGAACTCAGCGTCGTCTGATTTCAGAGTGAATCGCCCCTCGAAATTTTGTAAAGCCTCACTGAGGGCCAGATGAGCGGACCGAACGTGAAAGTTACAATAGGTCATAAATATTAAGGGACTTTCCAGCCTACGATTCCCCTTCTTCGGCAAGACGCGCGCAGAGAACGAAATTTCGTCGTTTCAGAAATTCGTTCTCTCGGTGAACAGAGTATAGAAAACGGTTAGGCCAGCAGATGTGAATCGATGTGAGAAGTCGTGTTCGAGTTCCCCACTGGCGGCCGCCTACTCTTGCTCACAGATGGTATTGAGTTCTGCAATGCCCAAGAATTTATGTCGAGAATATGCTCAGCATTTAAGCTCAAACAGAGCATTTATTGTTTAAATAAATATATATCATAATACATATATTCTTACCAAAACATTCGAGAGTGAAATGAAAGTATATACTTTTTTTAAATTACAGAGTTCCTACAGGTCAGGGAAAAGCTGACAGAGTTAGGGAATTTCCGATAAATTGAAGTTAAAATTAATTTGATTATTATGGTTGAAAATCGCAATTATTTGGTTCAAAATTAATCTGTTTGGCTTGAGGATCCAAACTATTTTGAAGAAAATTCATCTTTTATTCTTTTTTGATTGAATTCAACCATTTTTGGTGGAAAATTCAACTACTTAGTTGAAAGTGGAACTACTTCGTTAAAAATTCATTTATTTGGTTGAAGATTCATCATTTTAGTTGAAAACCCTTTCTTTTGTGCAAAATTTAATTATTTTGTTGAAAATTATGTTTTCTAGCTGAAAATTAATTGTTTTAACTGAAAACTTAACTCGTACAAGTTTGGTTCAAAATTTAATTTCTGCACTAGAAAATTCAAATATTTGGTTTAAAATTCCTTTGTTTTATTGAAAATTCGAATTTTTTGACTTTGTTAAAAATGCATCTATTTTGGTAAAAAAATTCATCTTATTGGTTACAAATTTCTAAATTGATCTTTTTGGTTCAAAATGAATTTTTTCTCATTTAGAATTAATTTTTTTAACTGGAAATGTGACTGTTCCGTTTTTTGTCAAAAATTTATGTATTTTTTATAGAAACTTAATCTTCTTGGTTGAAAATTATACTATTTCATTGAAAACTTACTTTAATTTTATTGAAAATTATTTTTTTACTGAAAATTTAACTA
>CAKNXH010058326.1:73689-107638 GCA_932178445.1 Andricus quercusramuli | reverse complement strand
GCGGAATCAACTTAAAATGTTTTGCCAAAGACTCCTTGCTATCATATTTTTCATAGTGACCAAAAATTCTTAATTGTTTAAACAGTTTTTATAAACAAATGCACATTTCAACCATTTTTTCATGAAAGGGATTGATTTTTCTGCGGAATCATCTTGAAATGTCTGGCTAAAGACACCTTGCTGTCATATTTTTCAAAGTAACAACAAATGGTTAATTATTTAAACAACTTTTATAAGCAAATGCACATTTTTACCATTTTTTCATTAATAGGCTTGATTTTTTTTGTGGAATTAATTCGAAATGTCTTGTAAAAGAATCCTTGCTGTCATATTTTCTATAGTTACTTGATATGCGCCACGGGGAGGTTGCTCAATCGGACTTTGCCTATCATGTGGCCCTGAAAAGGGAAATTTTTAGTTAGGCATTCGTGCTTCAGGCATTCGTGTTTTAGAAAAACAAATCAATAACGACTTGAAGTTGCTCCTGCAACTTCAAGTCGTACCTCATTTTGTTTCCTTCATTTGTTTTATTTTGTTTCAAAGAAGACGTTCATAAATAGACTGCGTGTTTTTACGGAGATATTGACGGAAACCTTCGAAGTATTTTTTAACGTGGCATGCAGAATAAAACATCAGCACTTATGTGACATCATTTGGAATAGTGATCCACAATCAAAATTTAACAAAATAGATTTGATTTTGGATAATATTAAGGCTTCATCTTTTGATGAAAATCAGTTAATGGTTATAAGAAAAAAATTGGTTGACTTTTTTATGCCTCTGTATAATAGAAAATGGAAAAGTGTCTGTAGGAAGAAAGCAATTTTTGTACAAAATCATGCTGAATTCTTAGAAGCAGAGTTTAAGGTACCTTTTTCTTGTCACCTATCAGAACAAAAGGTTTGACTAATGTTCTAAAGAGTGGAAGAACACGATTATCATTTGAAGATGGATCCGAAAAGACGAAGAAAAGGCGCGTCCAAGAACTTGCTTCAAATTATAGCAAGGAAGAATTATCCAAAGCACTTTCATTGATTGAAAATCAATCCGATAGTGAATCTGGGACGCAGCAGCTTCGTAAGGAAGATGATGACGAGAGTAAATTGCAGAGAATCTTGGCGATGTACGTGGATTTAGGTCTGTCGAAGAGGAAATACGAAAAGCTAACAACGTACAATCAAGAAATAAGTGGCAATGATTCATATCCTCCGTATTTGAAGATCTCCGAAGCAAAAAAGAACATGTTATCCAGGAAACGGTGAGCATATAGAAACATCGAATTTAGGAGCAAGTGTCCATTCTATATGTTTATTGGGTCATACAGTTAAGCGAATCTTGTTACAAATGGAAAAAGATGATCTCGCTAATCTTTTTGGTGAAAAACTAATGCTCTTTGGGAAGTGGGGTATGGGCGGTGCTGCTGCGCATCAGATGACACGGCAAAAGTGGTCGAAGAAGGGTGATGATATGGATGCGACCGATGAATCTGATAACAGTGATTCTGAGAGTGAAGGAAACTTGAGCTATGACAAGAGTCTTTTCATGGATACATCTTTCTTCTTGATTTATGTTGTCCCTCTTCAATTAAAAGCAGATGGCGATATTATTTGAACAAACAAAAGACCTTCATCTGTCAATTTCTGTAGGACAATTAAATTTAACTTCCTTAAAGAAACTGAGTCTCTTGTAAAGAAAGAGTACAGCTATCACATAAAGCTGCTGGAAAAAGTTCGTACCTATTCCACTGATGCCAGTGGAATGAGTTTTGATATCAGCTTTGACTTGAAGTGTACGATGATTGATGGCACGTTGTGTAATATTCTTACTGGACAGAAAGCATCTTCTCGCTGCAATATTTGTGGAGTTGGATCAAAACATGTTAACAACTTACCATATGTAGCTAAAATTCCATGTAATGAGGCACACTATAAATTTGGTCTCTCGACGTTGCATGCCTCAATTCGTGTTCTGGAATACTTGTTACATGTATTCTACAATATGGATTTTAAAAAGTTTTCTGCAAGAAAAAAGGAAGAAACGGAAAAGAAAAAATCAAGAAAGGAACGTATTCAGATAAAATTAAGATCCAAACTGGGTTTAGCAGTTGATGTGGTGAAGCAGGGTTATGGAACAACAAATACCGGAAATGTTGCCCGTTCCTTTTTGGGAAAAACTAAATCGGTTGCTAAAATAACCGGTTTGGATGAAGATCTGATCACCAGATTCCACGATATATTACAAGTTATAACGTGCGGAAGGATAGTTAATTGTGCGAAATTCAAAACTTACTGTTTGGAAACCGCTGAGCTTTGCATAAATCTTTATCCTTGGTATAAAATGCCACCATCAGTACATAAGCTGGTTATTCATGGAAGTGATATAATTCAATCGTTTGAGCTAACAATTGGTTGGTACTCAGAAGAGTCTCAAGAGGGAAGCAATAAGATCTTTAAAAAAGTTGGAGCTAATAACAGCAGAATGTCTGACAGACAATTGACGAACCTAGATGTTTTTCACCATCTTCTGCTCCATTCGGACCCTTCGATAAGCAGTTATAGAAAAATAGAATCTAGGAAGATGAAACCTCTGTAATAGCTGAGAGTATGACAATCTCCAAGAAGTGAGCTCGATTCTTACTAACTGAAGCACGAGTTCCTACCTCAAAAAGGCCCTTTTCAGGGTCACATGAGTCAAAAATGGCTGAGAGTATGACAATCTCCAAGAATTGAGCTCGATTCTTGCTCACTGAAGCACGAATGTCTACCTAAAAACGGCCCTTTTCAGGGCCAAATGAGACAAAAATGGCTGAGAGTATGACAATCTCCAAGGAGTGAGCTCGATTCTTGCTTACTGAAGCACGAATGCCTACCTAAAAACGGCCCTTTTCAGGGCCACATGAGTCAAAAATGGCTGAGAGTATGACAATCTCCAAGAATTGAGCTCGATTCTTGCTCACTGAAGCACGAATGCCTACCTAAAAACGGCCCTTTTCAGGAAAAATTGAGACAAAAATGGCTGAGAATATGACAATGTCCAAGGAGTGAGCTCGATTCTTGCTCACTGAAGCACGAATGCCTACCTCAAAACAGCCCTTTTCAGGGCCACATGAGTCAAAAATGGCTCAGAGTATGACAATATCCAAGGAGTGAGCTCTATTCTTGCTCGCTGAAGCACGAATGCCTACCTAAAAACGGCCCTTTTCAGGGCCACATGAGGCAAAAATGGCTGAGAGTATGACAGTCTCAAAGGAGTGAGCTCGATTCTTACTTTGTGAAGCACGAACACCTACCTAAAAATGTCCCTTTTCAGGGCCACATGGTATGGAAAGTCCGATTGAGCAACCACCCCATGGTGCATATCTGGCCACTATAAAAAATATGACAGCAAGGATTCTTTTGCAAGACATTATGAATTGATTCCGCAAAAAAAAATCAAGCCTATTCATGAAAAAATGGTCAAAATGTGCATTTGTTCATAAAAATTGTTTAAATAATTACTATTTTCTATCACTATTAAAAATATGACAGCAAAGAGTGTTTTGCAAGACATTTCGCAATGATTCTGAAAAAAAATCAAACCTTTTCATGGAAAAATGGTCAAAATGTTCATTTATTTATAAAAATTGTTTAAATAATTAATAGTTTCTGTCACTATTGAAAATATGATAGCAAAGAGTCTTTTGCAAGACATTTCGAATTAATGCCGCAAAAAAAATTAAGCCTATTAATGAAAAAATGGTCAAAATGTGCATTTGCTTATAAAAATTGTTTAAATAATTAACACTTTTGGGTCACTATGAAAAATATGACAGCAAGGTGTCTTTAGCAAGACATTTCAAGATGATTCCGCAAAAAAAAATCAATCCTTTTCATGAAAAAATGGTTGAAATGTGCATTTGTTTATCAAAATTGTTTAAACAATTAACATTTTTCGGTCACTATGAAAAATATGATAGCAAGGAGTCTTTGGCAAATCATTTTAAGTTGATTCCGCGAAAAAAAATCACATCTTTTCATCAAAAAATGGTCATAATATGCATTTGTTTATCAAAATTGTTTAAATAATTGGCAATCATTAGCTATTCTTAACTTATTGTAAGCGCACATCATTATCTATGATACTTTATACAAAATCTATAGGTTAAAATTAGCTAATGATTGCGAATCACGAAAAAATTACTTTTTAAAATTAATTTGTTTATAACATTATTAAAAAATTTTGTTGTTACGCTAGTTCACTTAAAATTATTTTTGGTTATTCATTACATTGATTTATGATCCTTTTTAATGAATTTGAAAGTTTTAGAAGAAATGGAATCACGGAAAAGTTTAGCAATAAAAAGTTGTAACTTTGTTGTTGAATAACAAAGTTCTGTTGAGTCAAAATAAAATATCCGCAGTTAGTCATTATACCTGGAAGCCTTACGGTCATTTCTAAGAAAGAAACATCAAAATCCGTTAAGAATTGCACTGTCGGTCGCTTTTTGTCCAAAAAAGGTGCTTTTTTTCCCACTGCGCGCCGGGTCCCACTGAGAGCAACTGCCATCTAAAAAAGTGACACCAGCTCCCAGTAGAACCGCGGTATCTCACACTTATGGCCACGTCTCACAACCGTGAGATGGGTAGTCACACACACATATATATATACATACCCGCATGCCAAAAATATGGCAAGGCACTTGCGAGATGGATGCAGAAAGCTGTCATCCTTGGGTCGCTTCGTGTCCTCAAGACACACGAGGGTTTCGCCGGCTTGCCGTTGTGATTTCGTCATGCCCTGTGACCACCCATCTCACGAATGTGAGAGGTGGCCATAGGTGTATTTTACCGCGGTTCTACTGGGGGCTATTGACATTTTTTTTTAGATGGCAGTTGCTCTTAGTGGTACCCTGCGGTGGTTCTTAAACTTTTTTTAAATTATATATATATATTACTATCAAATTGGCATTTCTTAGTCTAATTCCTTTGAATTTCGAGCTACGATGTTTTGAAATTTTTACAATGTTGAAAAACTGGAAATTTAAGTTTATATGAAAAATAGAGGATCTATAAAAAATAATAGAATTTAGAATCGTACCTTCAAGAATAGGATTTGCTTCTAGAATTTGTTGTTCTATCCACGAATGTTTCCCACTGATGGCTGCTAGATACTGCAAAATCAATTTTGTGCTCTCAGTTTTTCCTGCTCCACTTTCACCACTGAAATATTTATGAAACTTTAAATTTAAAATTTAAATGCCTAGAAATATATCATGCATCAACTTATTATTCTATACATCTCTAACTTCGATTCAAGCACATAAATAAATTATTTCAAGGTAATTTGTTTTCTTAAATTATGAAACCTACTCAGCCTATTAACTTTTCAATTTTTAGGTCAGAATTTTGAGTCATAAAATATTCCGGCTGAGGTCAGTGCTGCGCATATACGAAGATGAATTTCTCATTGGTAGAAAGAAGACCATAATTAGCTATTTTATTAAATCTCTGTTCTCCATCATTGACAAGGCTCTGCTTGACGCAAGCACAGTGGTGTAGAGGGCCAACGTTGGGAGCACTGGTTGGAAATGGTCAGAAGTTACAGGTAGACGGCTCGCCTACCGGATTTTGTGGTCTATGGTGATAGAGTAATCGCAAGCGTTGCTGTCACTTAATGTGACGGGTCGGCGCCTGAAAATGCCACGGACTACGTTTTTACGCATTTCTTGTACGTGGTAGTAGGTGCGGAAGCTGGTGCGAACGCAGCAAGGGTGGAATTCTGATGTCTCATCACGATCGGGCCTCTCCTTCTACCATATGAGATAGACAACGAGGAGCGATCCAATTTCAAACGATCGTTTCGAAACCTCTATTTCTATCGTATGAGATTCGATCTATTCTATCGAATTCGATCGTACCACGTTGTCTATCTGATATGGTAGAAGGAGAGGTGTGATCGTAATAAGACATCGGAACCCACCCCAGCGTCTGGGAGGTCTGGGGAGAATCTGAAGATGGCGGAGAGGATGTAGTTCGTAATGAAGCGGTGGGTAGTTTAGCTGGATGAACAGGTATATGGGGTAAAATTTCCCAAGTGTCCCCGCCTAAAATTTTGTTGTCGCCTATCTCATTCAAACTTAACCTGATTGTAGTGCTACTGGGCCTCTTTAAATTCTGTGAAGAAGGCGCACCTAGTACAACGGGTTGTCAAGATAAATTGTACATAACTCCTGATACAGTTATCCAATTTTACTTTTTCATGAGGGTTTTAAACGGTGTTTTATCAAGGTTTACAATAAAAATAATCATTAAACGATGAAAAAATCATTGCACCTTGATTTTTCATTTTGAAGAAAATTTTTATGATTTTCTCCCACTACGGCATTTTTGAGATTTTTTAATTAGGCTAGCAGAAAGCTTGACTTTTCCTCATGAACAGCATCTCAAAATGAAAATGGGATGGAAATTTTTGGTTGAGTAATAGAAGGTCATAAAAGCGCAGGTGCCCCGCGCCAACTAGCCACGGCGCTACAGTGGTTCTAATAATTGATCAAAATAATGTTTCTGTTTACGGGTAACAAAAATTACAATTTATTCTTACTTTTACGTAGCTGGGAACGATTCAGATGTGACTCAGTAGTTCTAATAATTGATAAAATAGTATTTTGTATGACGACGGCGAAAGGCGACGATTTCATCAGTGGGAAGTTAGCTGCCCGATCGGAGCGATGGCTGATATCACACGAGTGAAATCGTTGCCTCGGCCCGAGTCATGCACACAATTTTTCGTCATATCGATTGAGTTGTGATGAAAATTATTTTTCTGCTTACGAGAAACAAAAATTCCATTTTATTCTGACTTTTAGATAGTTTCAGAACAATTTAGATATCTCGTGGCCATGAAACGAATAGATTTCATCTTAAATTATAAATTATAATTTTCATTGAAGTGTCATTCTTTCATAGCCAAGCAGCAGTCTTATTTTTTCAAACATCTAAAGAATGGTTTGAAAGAAGCAGAATTTCTCATTGTATCAGGTTACGATCTTTACAACTCTCAGCTGGAAATTCCTGTACAGGAACCTAGACGGACAGGAACCTGTACAAAGGAACCTTTGTATGATACTGCACAGGTGCCTGTACAGAAACGTGTATAGGATCCTTCACAGCAAACCATCAAAGGAACCTATAGAAGGATCCTGTGCAAAAACACGTATAGGGTCCTTTACAGGAAGCCATTGCGAAAACTGATTTCGCTTACAGCTATAAACTTGCCTTCCTTTTATTCCCTTGAAGAACCAACTCACTATCGAGAGAGCCAAGCTACCAGCGAACCCTCGCGGATGAGTTCCTATGCAGGTTCATGTATGGGATCCTGAACCTGTTCCTGTGCATGAACCCACACCTCAATTGACTCTGCGAAGGTCCCTGTACAGGAACATTCAAAGGTTAGCTTGTATGCAGTTTCCTTTGCAGGATCATGTACAGTTTCCTTCACCAAATTCCTACACAGGAACCATCAAGATTACCTGTCATATGCCCTATATCAATGGGTTGAAAAAACTTGCCTGAAACAGTAATATTTTTCATCTCCAAAGAAAATCATGCCACCACTGCTGAAAACCTTAAAACTCGATTCGATTCAGCAAGGACTGTGCCGGGCACACAAAAATACCATTCCTTTGTAGGATTCGTTTCTAGGGGTTAGGTGAGTTAGGGGGTACGTGGGTTAGCGCGCTTGTGGTGTCGAATGTAATTATTTCAAAAAAATAGGCGACTAAACTCACTGTTTCCAGGTGTAGGTGGGTTAGCCTGCCTGTGGTTTGGTAGGATTCGTTTCTAGGGGTTAGGTAAGTTATGAGGTACGTGGGTTAGCACGCTTGTGGTGTTGAATGTAGTTATTTCAAAAAAATATGCGACTAAACTCGCTGTTCCCAGGCGTAGGTGGGTTAGCCTGCTTGTCGTTTGTTAGAGGTGGTTTTAGGGGTTAGCTTGGTTAGGGGGTAGGTGGGGAGTGTGTTTCAAATCAATTTTATGCGCTATACACTTGAAAATTTTTATAATTCGATTGATGAAGATGCAACAACTATGCTCGTTGCTTACTCTCATTTTCAACCCATTCTAGGGGTGTTTTTTTGGCTCTAGGTCACTAGAGCACGCCTAGTATCGCCGTGGCTAGTTGGCGCGGGGCACCTGCGCTCTTATGACCTTCTATAACTCAACCAGAACTTTCCAACCCATTTTCGTTTTGAGATGTTTTTCAAGAGAATTCGCGTTCGTAATTGAGGGTGGCACTCTAGGAATGAGGGTAGCGTCCAAGGCAACTGGGGCGGTATTCTGTAACAGTAATTCCCAGAAGGGCCGTTTATTTGGGGTAGAATTTGTGCTCTATCGCCCGTTGGGGGTACCCATAGGAGGCGAGTAACCCGGAGGTATCGACGTAGGTAACACAGGCCGACAAAATTTAAACCCAAAGACCGGACTATGTGACCCCGAAGGATTTTGGTATCGTAAAACCGAATCCGTTTTCCAATTTTTTCCTATACGTCAGGTTTTTGAGTTATCCTAACCTGAAAGTGCAAAAATGGCTCTTTTCAGCCATATTTGTGGCAATATAACACGATCAGCAATTTTTTTTGTAAGAACTGCTAATGCCATCGTTCAGTACTCCTTTTTATCTTCCATTTTCATTTTTGATCATCTCGACTCGATTTTTTTCCTCCGAGATATCACACATTAACCATTTCAGTTCCACAATGCATTGTGGAACAATGCAAGGCGAAAAGAAACTGAATGGTTAGTGTGTCATATCTCAAAGAAAAAAAATCGGTTCGGGATAATCAAAAACGGAAATGGAAGATAAAAAGGAGTACCAAGCGATGGCGTTAGCACTTTTTAGAAAAAAATTGCTGATCATGTTATATTGCCTCAAACATGGCTCAAATTAGCCATTTTTGCAATTTCAGGTTAGGATATCTCAAAAACCTGACGTACAGGAAAAATTTGAATAACGGATTCGGTTTTAGAATACCAGAATCCTTCGGGGTCACATAGTCCGGTCTTTGGGTACAAAAATTATGTCATTTTTGTCGGCCTGTGTAATTTTCGGTATACGTCATAGGGAAACACCCGACCCAGTTGAACAGGTAGAGGTCGGCTCTTGGGGGGAGTGAAACGACGACATGCTGCCGGTTTTAAGGTCTGTATAGAAAGGAGCCGCATACCGAGACGGTTCAGTCCAATTCTCCCAGGCGATGCGGCACTTCGAGTATATGGGAGTGACACTCTCCGTGATGAAGATGGGGTTCTTCGTGGTGATGAATTCTTCTGGCGATACGGGCGTAACTCTCTCCGTAATGGGTAACGATTCTGACGCTGCTGGAAACGTGGCATACAAGAGATGGAAGGTGGGGGTACAAGAATATAGAAGGAAAGCAAGTAAGGAAAAACTAACGTTTTATTCTCATTTTGTGTAATATCGAAGTGTAGACTTTGGGGGCTCCGTGAGGAGTGACTCGCGGTCTCGAAACACGCTATACTTAACGAAAAACTCGAATAGCGGCGCACCACTCGCGGAGCGATTGACGCGCTCTTGCCAAGCAAAAGGCTACAAGCGTAGATTTGTTTGTCGTCGACACTGGGTGAAGTCTCACGTGACCGGTTCCTGCCCGCCACGCAAAAGCCTACAAGCGTGAAACAACAATTGTGGCCGCGCTTGCGCTGTCGATTGTCGAGAGGACTTTAACTTTCAACTTAGAAAATGATTGTTTCAACAAATAAAGCAGTCGGAAATCCATATGTATTTGTCTAAAGAATGATCTTATATGAAATTTCAAAAATGTTTAACCTATAATCAGAAACAAAGTGAAATGCGTAAAATTTTAATGAATGCTGTTAATTCCAAATAATTTAAAATGATTTTAAAAAATCGACAGCTTACAATATTTAACTACGTAGAAGATATTTAGATACTTATTTTTATAACAATTGTACATAAAATATTGTCATTGAACTCTGAAAAGCCAAATGTGCCTAATTCATTTAACAGAAGTCTTTTCATACAGTAGCGGAAACTATGCAAGATTAGGTCACTAAATTTTGCATTTTTCCATGCTTCTTATTGAAATGTAAGTCATCGCTTCTGGTGAAAAAATACTGATGAAAACATATTTCCTCTTGTACAATTGTAAGGTATCATTGATGAATTACAAACTCCAAAGGTTTTAAGGGGTTTAAATAGCAAAAATCATTGAAACTATCGGAAAAATATCGAACCGAGATTTATTGACATTTTTGGGACTCGAACAGTACAAAAAGTTGGTGCACAACATCTGTTACCAAAGCTAACCCAACAAAATAAACAGTTATTAGTATTATTTGCGTATATTCTATGAAGTTGTTTTCCGAGTAACAAAAAGTTCTTTATTAATTATAAATACAAAACAGAAAGCCTTCAGTTTCCAATATATTGTTAATTAGATTCCAAACTTTAATTACAATGCAAACATCTACCCAGACACAGTTTTATTTCGATAAAAAAATGTTCACACAAGATAGTCACATTTTTGTGTTTTCATACCAAAAACCAGCTTTTTATCTCACACATTTGCTACTCATAATATCTCGACAAAAATGTCTCCAGTTATGCAAAATGTTGTGCTGTTGTTTTATTAACTTCAAATGGCCTACTCTTCAAATTTACCTATTCTTGCATAGCTTTCCATATCTTAGGTAACAAACAAGTTACATCCGAAAATTAAATTAGGCGGTTTTAGCTTTCCATAGCTCATAAGGACAAGGTCAGATATGGTGTTTTTTTACTCATTCTTTTTGTAAAGAAAGGTCAGGCCCTAAAATAAAATTGTGAAATTCCTAGGACCCAACATTTGGCCAATTTTGAGAAAAACGATTTTAAAGAAAATTGAGGCCAGCTTATGGACTTGAAAAAGCCGTCCCGCAAGTAGCCCCGCGGTAGAGCACCTGGCTTAAGCGCAGAGGCCGCGGGCCCGATTCTCGCCACCTGCATTAAAAATTGATTTGTTTGTTTTGTAAGTATACAAATGTTTATATATTCGATTCCCTCGTAGAATTTTTGTCAATTACGCAATAAAAAACATTGAACATGTTTTTTCCAATGAAAAACTGATATCATAGTTTTTTCACATAAAAAGGTAAGTTTTATCAATTTTATAAATTTAATCATTTACTTAAAATTGATGAAGAAAATAAAGAATAAGAATATATTTTTTAAACAATTATGTTTTAACTGAAATATGAAATTTTGATCATGCAGATGACTATTTTAAAATGAGAATATAAGGAAATGTTTTTATAGTATTATTTCGGATAAGATATCGCGAATGACAATAAGAAGAATATCCTAGAAAAAAATGAAACTAGAATTCACAGTCAGTCGCAAGAGCTAGAATAATAATTGTAGCAAGAGCAGACAAAGCTACATCTTGCACATCAATTGAGGAAGATTTCGTAAGGCAGCAGGCTTTTCTTAAATCTTCCATTGGAAAGCAGACCTGATTTACGTTCAACAAAAATTTCTCGATCATCACATAGTTTGGCAGCAAACCACGCGTATTTTATCATGTCGGAAAATACAGGAGACACTTTTCGAAATAATCCTTCACACTGTCACGTCTAGCAAACAACTACTCATACGTTTATACAAGGGCATAGCCGCCTTTACTACTTTCTGGCTTTCGTCCCCCCCCCCCCCCCCTCCCCTATTGATCGTGTTTCTCAGGAAGACGAAGAAACGGCCCATGCGACGAATGAAATTATCCAAATAAAAAATTTTCGCTTACATTCTCATTTTTAAATATTCATCTACACGATGAAAATTTCATATCTTATTTATAATACAATTGTTTAAATATAACTTTTACATTGGAAAAAAGCATATTAAATGTTTATTATCGCGTAATTGACAAAAACTTTATGAGGGAATCGAATATATAAACATTTAAATACTGATGAAGACATTTTTTTTCAATACAGGCGGCGAGAATCGAGCCTGCGGCCGCTACGCTCGAACCGGGCGCTCTACCGCCGAGCTACTCATGTACTTAGGAGACGGTTTTTTCAAGTCCATAAGCTGGCCTCAATTTTCTTTAAAGCCGTTTTTCTCCAAACTGACCACATATTCGGTCCTAGGAAATTAACAACATTACTTTGGGGCCATGACGTTTCCTTACAAAAAGTATAAATCAACACAAAAACACTACCTCTGACCTTCCCCTTGTCAACTGTAATTGAAATTATCGTATATTCGAAAGTAATTACCTTATTACAATACACTGATCCTGCCCATACCGATTCATATGGGCATAACTGTTATCGCCTATTGCAAATATATGCGGTGGCAATTCACCAATTTTCCGATCCTTGTAAAGTTTTATTTGTTCGGCAGTGTAAATTGGCAAAATTTGGTAGGGATTGACTGCTACCAATATGGAGCCGGTGTATGTCTGCAAATTAAAATAATTTGTCAAATTATCAATGAACCTACTCCATGAAATTTATTTTCTTTATGATTATATGTTTACCTGGAACTGTTACTATATTTGGACGCCTCAAATAAAAAAAAATTGTTTTGATTTCAGTTAACGCCCCCTAAAAAGTTTGCATTTCGTGAAAAAATTACACACACACACATGCTCACGCGCATATATCTGTATATATATATATATATATATATATATATATATAGATAGATATTTTTTTGTTTTTTCTGGGATACTGGGCGACCTCTCAGAGTATACAGCCTTATCCTTGCATGCGGGGCTCTACAAGGATGGACGAACCCTTTTCCCTAGCTGCCCGTGGGAACAACAATGACAATACCAAACATAGTTGTAGTAAGTGCGGTTCAAAACAATTGAACGCGCAGGGCTCCCGACAATGGTTTGGACAACAATGCCGAATACCCTAGAGTTGGGGGAGCCAATCAAGACGGAGTCAAAGCGATTGACCGGCGGAATCTTGTTACTTTTGAGTGGACGGATCGACTCAATGACGGCCTGCTACAGTGCTACGATACCAGTATGGTGCTTAAACGAGAAGGTTACATGGCACGACTGCATGCTCTGTGGTGCGAGAAACACCCAGAGACAAGCAACTTAGCTGACCTTAAGAATGACAGGCCAATAACTTGTCTGAACACACAGTATAAGATCTTCACAGCCATCATAAATGATAGGATTGTTCGGACGATTGAACCTGTGTGGCGATAGATGTATGAACAACGTGGATCGGATAAAGGCGTAGCAGGATATCGGGAGAACCTGCTCATCGATAGATGTGTCTGTAAAGACGCAGCATCCTATCAACGATCTCTATCGATGGCCTGGATTGATTACCGAAAAGCTTTTGATTCAAACTCCCATAGACTTATCACCTGTCTATTGAAAAACTTAAAGGTTCATCCACACATCGTGAGGTGCATAGAGAGATTAATGCCGCTTTGGAAAACCAGATTTACTATCTCATCTGGAAAACGTCGTGTGATCACTAACAGTATCACCTTTCAGAGAGGTGTATTTCGGGGCGACACCATGAGCCCTCTCCTCTTTTGCCTCACATTATTGCCACTATCTCTCGCACTTCGCCATATCGAAGGGTACCTCTGCGGGAAACCTGGAAACCGAAAGCATAAAGTCACTCATGTATTTTACATGAATGATCTTAAGATGTATGCTAGAAATTAAGAGAAACTAAATCTAGCTCTAAAAATTGTAAAAGAGTACACTCAAGAGATTGGAATGGAGTTCGGGTTAGAGAAATGCGCCAAGGTTAATTTGAAGAAAGGAAAAATTAACGGCATCCCCGAAGATCCTGAGCTCGTTGACAGAAGTGCTATACGACACCTTTGCGCTAGAGAGACCTATACATACGTGAGCGTGCCACAGAGCCGCATGCAGGACGTAACATCTATAAAGGATACTCTCCGATGCAGATACAAACGTCTCATCTGACAGATATGGTCGTGCGAACTGTCAGCGAGGAAAAAGGTATCTGCGACGAACATGCTTGCCATCCCAGTAGTACTCTATTCATTTGGAGAAGTTCCATGGACGAAGGACGAGCTCAGATCCCTCGATATCGGGTCCCGAAAGGTTATGCACATGAACAAAAGCATGCAGCTTAAGTCTTCTGTTCCACGACTTTAAATCTCACGCCGTCAAGGTGGTCGTGGAACACTGAATCTTGAATGTCTTCACAACAAGATTATTCTGGGTACGGCAAATATAGTGGCAAATGGACAAGACCCTCTTCTTAAAATAGTGAGGAAACACGAACAAGTAGGCAAAGGAGCATTTCTGTACAAAGCAGCGGAGGTGGCTGCTGAAACACTCGGCCTTGACTTCAATATCAGGGGTGAGCAAATTGCATCAAATCTTATCCATCTTAAATATTCACTCCTGAAGGCCCGGGTTAAGGAAGCACAGGAGAAAAGCTTCCGCGAACAGCTCCTCGACAAGAGGATGCACAACATGTTCCACAGAAATGTAGAAGATCAGTCGATGTCGTATGAGCTGACGCAAGCTTTCCTTAAATCACCCGGATTAAAGCCGGACACGGAGGGCTTCATTTTGGCATGTCAAGATGATGTCATTTCCACACTAGCATACCGTCGCCACATTTTGAGCCAAGACATTCCCGATGATAGCTCCAGAGTGTGTCATGAACACCCCGAGCATCTAGGACACATACTATCTGGTTGTCCAAATCATGCGGGAACAACCTACATCCAAAGGCACAATGCGACACTGAGATTGCTTTATTACCATATCTGTCACTCTTACGGCATTAGCCCAAATACATCTCTGCTAAACGTTCCTAGAGAAATAGAGTCATTGTCAAAAATGAGAGGTGCCGCATATACTGGAACTTCATATTCTCGAGAATTGTTTCTGTTGCGCACTCGAGGCCTGACATGGTTCTTCTTGACTTCGAGAAAAGAACCATGTTCGTTATCGAATTGTCGGCACCAGCGGACAAAAACGTCACGTCGTGTGCATGACATGCTCTGAGCCTATGGCTGGGAACTTCTTGACGCGAAGTGCGGTCACGGTAGACTAAGGTGGAAATAATCCGTCTTGGCATGCGAAAATGAAGTCCTCTGTACCTGAGTTAAGTCTTGATGATTTGAGGAAAACAAAAGTTTGGTCCTTCGACAAGAACTGACCTTCTACATTTTTATGAAAGATTCCATGCATTTTCTTGTCGAGTAGCTGTTGCCGGAATTTATTAACCTCTGCTTTCTTTACTTCGGCTTCCAATCTTCGGATCCAATAAAAATGGGACAATACGATGGACCAGCAACGTCTCAATTATTTTGAGTGAACGGACCGACTGAGGGACGACCTGCTGGAGTGCTACGATACCATTATATCCCTTGAGCGGAGCGGTTACTTGGAGCGGCTACAAGCTCTGTGGTGTGAAAAACACCTACAGTTCTCGCAATTTTCGCCACAACTGCTGCGAAAGCGTGCCGAGTACCTGGTTCGAAAGGGTTATATACGCGGAGCGCCTACTCTACCACAGCCAAAACAAACCGGTAGCAGAAAAAGAGTTACGATACAGAGACCAACAGTGGGCAGGCATCCAGTAGAGGAAGAGCGATTCTTAAGAACAAGGAGAAAAACCAACATCCAGGTTTCTTTCAAGCCCGAAGTTCTAGCTTAAGTGGATGAGGCGCATCGTGGAGATTTTTCCAAAAAGTCTCGACCTCTGGGCGATCAATTGTAGTGTGCAAGTTCCAGTGATAACTTTGGCAGATGGAAGCTGTAAGACAAAACCAACCTAAGGAGGAATGCTCATCTATTACTACCGATGAGGTAAAAAAAGCATTCAAAGGCATGAAAAACTATTCCGCTACGAGACCAGATGGTAACAAGGGCTTCTGGTAGAAGAAGTTTCCTTCTGCCTACCACCATGTGACCCGCACTTTCACCTCATATCTAGACTCCTCCCAAAGAAGGGAAACTGGTCTGATCCAAAGAATTACAGGCCCATACCTTGTATGAACACGCTTTGTCAGATCTTGCCAGCCATCCTAAATGATAGAATTGTTCGGAAAATCGGACCTGTATGTTGATAGACGTAGGAGCAACGCGGTTCGAAGAAAGCCGAAGCAGGCTGAAATGTTTAAAATGGATTTTGAAAATAAAAATTTCATATTTTGAAAAAAGCGATCCCATGAAATTTTTTCTGTGTTTTCTGTGTGCTCAAAATGCGTTTGCATATGTTACCGTATTTACCGTATCAGACTAATTGGGAAGGGATTTTGAAGAAGAAAGCATCCAGAGGCGACTGTTGTCACCTCCAACACTCACGGCCGCTGTGAAATTTTAAAAACTATAAAGACAAACTGCAAACTACACCATGCTTCTAATATTGTACCTACAACATCAGCGGTGAAGATTTCAGATATCGTATTATATTAACTTCTAAAATCCTTATACATCAGTCACTTGACTTAGTCCATGACTATGATGAAAAACCGGGTTCACCCGAGAAGAAAGATTGTAAAAAAATATGTATATAATAATCATAGTAGGGATAGTAGGGATGTGTATAGTAGTAGTATAATAGTGGTATAATATAATATATTATAGTATGGTATAATAGTAGGAATGTGGCCAAGGCGTAGGGATCTGGCGACCCCGTCGCCCGAGAGCTCCGGCTCTTGCGGTTAGCCACGTTGCTTTGGGCTAACTCCCCAATGCAACGAATTATGCGGTTACGACACCAGTATCGCGCAGTGCCACCCACAATAGACCTCTCTCGGATGGAGGTCATGGTTCAGTTGGTAGTGGCAATAAGACCGAACTGAGGCGACGACCAGGCAATGGCCCCGGACAAACACGAGAACATCGATTTAAATGGTCGATCCAACTCAGGAGGGACATCCTTACCTGTTGGCAAAGAAGCTTACTGGCCGTACCTATACTGCTCTACACGTGTGGTGCAGTAAAATTGAACGTCGAAGAGTTGAAGCAATTCGACGGAAGCACACGCAAGATGATGACAATCCATCGAAGTCATCATCCTAGATCTTCCGTACCTCGAATATACCTCCCTCGAGATATAGGGGGTAGAGGCTTGCTAAGCTTGAAGTTTCTTCATCGATGAACGGTTCTGGCTACAGCCTGCTCAGTTCTAAATAGCACAGACTCTCTGATACGTAGAGAAGAACTCTCGATAGGTCTGTCCAACATGTTTCTCAAGTCTGCTGGATTAAAATCGGAGACTAAGGGATTTCTTTTTGCCTGCCAAGACGGCATTATAGACACCTTCGTTTACCACGAGCATATAATGAATGTACCTGTAGGTGATACCAACTGCCGAGCGAGGAAGCAAGAGCCAGAAACACTTGGACATGTTCTCAGTGGATGCTCAAAGTATGCACGCTACGGGTACATAGAGAGACATAATGCGGCTCTAAAGGTGTTATACCAAAATCTTATGTTAGGCACTTCTATGGTGTTGATCTATTGCCCGTCTTGCCATGCGCGCAGTAGTAATGCGAGTCCGTTGTAGAGAATGATCAGTGTAAGATCTACTGGAATTTGTCGTTCTCCACCACTCAACGTATCAGTGCTACGAAGCATAATATTGTCCTCCAAGATCTGAAGCCGAAGATCATTTACGTGATTAAATTCTCGGCACAAGCCGATGGTAATATCACGGCGAAGGAGGAAGAAAAACGGGCGAAATATCAAGCACTTCTTTTTGAGTATGAAAGCTTCATTTCTTAGCCAACTCAACAAAATTTGGGCTCGCCAGCGTCAGCCTCATTCCGCCACGAACCGGATGCAAAAGGGATCACTTCTGGGATCACGCGTCGAGAGACCGGACTCCAAGGAGCAGTGTTGTAAGATGTCTCTTGTGCAAATTTCCCGCTCTTGCTTACCTTCTAGGATAGAAGAATCAGGAGTGGATGACGCTCACCTTCCAGTTGCGTCGGGATTTGTTGCTTAAAGAACCATGATCGTAGCTTCCGGAGCCTACACCTTCTCACTATTAAAATAGTAATAGCTCTAAGAAAGCATTCGACAGTAGCTCTAAGAAAGCATCCAGAGGCAACGGATGTCATCTCCAACGCTCGCGGCCGCTGTGTAAGGATAACAGCGGTAAAACACGAACTTCACGCTACATCATGCTTCTAATTTTGTACCTACAACATCATCGCAGAAAACGTCAGACATAGTATTAAATTAACTTATAACATCCTTATCTCATTAGTCACTTGACTTAGTCCGTGGCTATGATGAAAACTGGGTTCACCCGAGACCAAGTTAAGCATAATATGTGAGCCTCGTTGGCTCAGTTGGTTAGGCTCTCGGACTTCACGTTATAGGTCCGAGGTTCGATCCCTTAGCCGGTACCTCTGGAAATTTTTCTATGTACCTTTACCTGGCTTTGACAACAATGTCTAATTAGGAAAACTGCTCTTATCAGCTTGAGCTTTCCTCTCATGACTTTGATGGCTATGTTGACGATAGCACTGCTACTGACCGGATTTCTCATGCCAGACAGGCAGAGAACAAAGAGAAAAGGGACTAAGAGGAACACCAAAACCCATACAAATCATGGAGAGTCTTTTGAATATTTTGAAACGCTTGTGACTTCGAGGGGATCGTCTGGGCGCCCCTGGAGCCACCGCTGGGTACCACAGCATGCGGAACGGTGGAGATGGTGAGCTGCGAGATGGTCAAGCAGATCTCACTAATCAAACAACTGGCCAGCAAGAAAATCTGCGATAAACGGTAAGCAGTAAAACATCAACCGGGTATTTAGGACGAACTTTGCTGCAAAGTATCCTCATATAAAGAAAGTCACACTAAGATATCTTTTCGCTAAGGTGAAGGACATCAGGAGTAATCTACACATCTCAGAAGACCAAGCAATGGAAATTAAACAACAGGTTGATTAGGCGTAGAGAAACGGAGACAATGAACATCAGTTAGAGGAAGCCGCGTGACACGATCGAGCAGCGCCAATTGGTGTTTTCCCTCAACTTGTTGATAATCCAGCACCACCAAATCCGCCAGAGGTAGATGGCCTAATTCAACGAGAGGGAGAAACAGAGCTTCAGCAACCAAGAAGACGATTAAAATGGACATATCATATATACATAGGTGTTATGCGCCTTTATTTTTTGTCAGAGAAAAGTGGACAAAGTGTGAGGAGAGAACACCATCGAGTCTTCTTACTTCAGTACCCAGAGCTAGCCACAAGAATAAATGAGCAGAATCTAACAGACCAAAAACACTCAATATCTGTAAACAGTGTGGGCTGTTGAAATAGCTTCCATCAAAATGGAAGTGGAACAGCAGTTTCCTATTGATGAACGCCCTTTGAAGAATGCGGACAACGAAGAAATGATTGAAGCTGAAGGCATAGGTGCTAGGGATAATCAACATCAAGTACCGGATACACTAGAACCACATCCGAACATTATTAACGTTGATGCAAACAGCGAAATCACAGAAAAACTATAGCACCTTCAAAGCAATTTCGGTCATGCTTTATAGGAGTTCAGACATTTAGAGCCAACAGAAAAGAATTTTCTGCCCAAGATGAACATCACAAAGGATCTGCATGCACTAGTAGAATACCTGAACCGCAAGGTTTTACCTATGCATTTGAACACAACACTAACTTCGATAGAGGTACACACTTTTGTGTACTTTTGTGTAGCAGCCGTTAGAGCGTTGGGCCACAGAACTAGGCCTACAAATGCAATATTTGACCAAGGAAGGGATCGGGATTCACCATGGAACATCAGGTTGGATATGGATGTCAGCAATGTAAGGTGCAAATTGGGTCGATTGACTCAATATAAGAATGGAAATAGAACCAGAAAGCTGATACACCATGTTACTAATGTGAAGAGCCCATCATACTGACCGATCGCAACCAGAACCGACTGTCTTAAATACGAGATGGACAAACGCAAAGGCAGAGCAGTCGAGTGCGGCTCACCGAGCACATCGGTAAGCTCTCACCCGGTGAAACTCCAGCCATCTTCCTACCGATGGGTGCTTACACCCTACGGAAGGCAGTAGGTCAAGGGAACAGCCAAGTGTAGGTGTTCCTTCACTTGCCACTTTCCCCAGGACCGACGTTTTCCTGACCGTCCGTCCGACGTGTACGGTTCTCGTAGTCGATAGGCACTCCTATGGCCACGCGAACCTAGTGCGATAAGGAATCGATGGGTACCCCCATGGTTCCCCTTCGTCATCGAAGACCAACACGCACCGACGATCAGCCGCACACACACACACACACAAACACCCTCGAACAATTTTGCACACGCGCACCGACGAACATCCGCACACACTCACCCATAACACGCACCCTCATTCACCTCAAACTTTTGTGTATTATTCTGATGTGTTATCTAAACAAAACGAGATGCTACTCTTGTATTCAGAGAAACTGTCTATCTATACTTAAACCTGACCCTAGCCATGACGCAAGGTCGTAAACATCAAAGAAACTTGCACATGGCATACATTGACTACGAGGGTTGCCTCTTATATTTCGAGAATGGGCGATCCTGCTGCTGCCATCTGACGACCGATGACTCTATCGTCAAGTTTGACTTTTTTAGTGATTCCTTACTCAGAACGCTTTGACGTGCGGACGCAATTTGTGTCGTGTACAGTGACTTGAAATGACCGCTCCACACAAGCCTTGTCTGAGCGATTGTCAAATTATGTGGGATCCAATGGCAACAAATTTTTTTGACAGTCAAATGTTCATGCAATATTGACTGTATGCTGGTCTCACTAATGCCTAAGGATGCCTGAATCTCACGATAAGTCATATGACGATCTTTCAGTATCAGTTCACGCACAGCATCAATTTTTTTTGGGACAGCGACTGATTTTGGATGACCTTCTTGAACTTAGTCGGTGAGCGAACCACGGCCCCGATTAAATTCGGAGAACCACCAATACACAGTTGCTTTTGATGGCGCTTCGTCGAGTAAGAAATCATTAAAAAAAAGTCAAACTTAACGATAGAGTCATCGGTCGTCGGATGCAGCAGCAGGATCACCCATTCCCGAAATTTAAAAGGCAACCCTCGTATAAGCAAGCGTTTCCTTCCGTACCACATGACTATTTGCTTGAAGTCTTGAAAATATACAAAATCTCCCCACGCATCATCAACTTTCTAAGTCGTGTCATGATGCTTTGGGGTTCAAGAATCAAGTATTTTGATCATGGAAAACCAAGGATAACTAGATTGATACGCATTATGCCGGGTGTCTTTCAAGGAGACTCGTTTAGTGCACTGCGGTTCTGTTTAGCGTTGAACCCATCGAGCAAAACACTAAATCGCATGTCTCATGGGTTCCGAATAGATGATAATGAGGATGGTCATCAAGTGACTCATCTTTGAATTTACTAAAATTTAAACATTTATAGCATGAAAAATAAGTTGCCAACACTCGAACATGCTATTAGAACTCGTCCTCGTGTTCCTTGGCGTTTTGTTGTTGCGGATGAAATACTAAGAGAGATGGTAAAAGATACAAGGGTTACGAGGGGTTCTGTATGTAAAACAAATCATTACCTTCTAGTCTCAAAAGTGAACTTAGGTCAAGGATGGAGAGAAAAGAGAACCAAAAAGACGAAACAGACACGAATCAAGATTGGGAATTTACAGAAACCGAAAGTGTAAATAGATTATCAGAATAAGATATAAGAACGCATAGATGAGGCACCTTGGGAGGCGCTAATAAGCAATTAAGTTATAAAGGGTGCATGGACTATGCTCCGGGATATCATTGTTACGAGTGTGACTGAAGTATGTGGTGCTGCACTTGTAGGAAGAATGCCCGGTGATGCGTGGTGGAATGATGAAATCCGTGTAGACGTCTATGAAAAAAGCAAGTGTATCTAAGAAAGTTGAGCATTACAGGCCTTAGCGATTGATGGATTCATGCAAGCAAGAAACTGTTTTATAAAATGGCATTGACCGCTACGAAAGAAAGTACTAGTATACAGTCAGCATGACAAATGGCAAGGGTGAAATGATATATGATACAGACAGGATACTAGATCCGCTGAGGGACTCATTCAAGGAATTATTGGAAGAAGAAGTCAGGTGTGGATTCATGCCATGAAAATCGTATACGGATCAGATATTTAGCTTGAAACAGATCACAGAAAAAAGTTTGAGATTAAATAAATAATTTTTCTGTGCATTTATTGAGGCAGAAAAAGCCTTTAATAAGGTGGATAGAAGTAAACTTTAGGAAGTCCTAAAAGAGTACGGAGTCAATGGACGGCTCGTACAAGCAAATGCGTTATGTCCTCATGGCTATTTAATATATTCATGGACAAGTGTCAAGTAGGTTAGCGTCCGCAGATGATAAGATTTTTACGTTAGAATCAATCAAGAACCTGCAAAGTGTGTTGAGCAAACTGAATACAAGCATGTCGCACGTGGGCCTGAAAATTAACGTGAATAAAACAAAAATTATGGTCTTTGAAGGAAAAAATTTTGTTTTTATGAGACTCCAAAAAAGTAAAAGTAAGTATCAGTAAAAGTATAAGTATATCACCAAAGATTAAAAGATTTCTAAATTCTTACATAGATGAGATTCTCATTGTAACGAATAAGAAGATTTCTCAAAATTCCAGCTTCATGGAGGTCTCCCAAACTGATCATATCTTCGACACCCTGCACCGATGTAGCGTGCATGGCTTTTATACGCCTTTCTGGAGTTAGCCATTGCTCCTATGAATATAAACAAAAATATATTTGAATTTAGAATATTAACAACAACAAAAAGTTAGTCAAAGTAGGCAAATATGCAAACATAATTTCTTTTATATATTTATTTAAAATTGTAACTGGTCTGAAAACTTCATGATTTTATAATAGATTCATAACACCTAAAAACCAATATTATATCTTTCTTACATTTTTTTCTTTACTCTCAAATCTAAACCCTAATACGCAAGTATTAAGTTCCAATCTTTAAGACTCAATCCGTCCCAAAACATACTGAAATAGAGAGCTAAAACATATAAGTCTCAAAAGTCTAACGCCCAAAATATGAGTGTCAAAAATATAAGACCCAAATATAACGAACAGACTCGCTAACAAAAGTATGTGGGTGAAACCCAGGTCTACGAAACCCTAAATATGGAACTAAAACGATCCCCAAACTAGGCATGTTGAGCTGACACAACACTACTTAGGTATAGAGATGTGGCTCGTTTAGGGGCTAATTCGGGCCCCTATTCCCTAATTTAGCGATTCATTTTTTGTTGTTGTAAAAAATGGTGTTTGCGCTTGAGAACGAAGGAAAGAAAAATGGTCAAATATCCGGGCTTTTGCGAGATCCTCGATTCAGTAAAATTTAGAGGAATGAAGCCTTTTGCTGAGGCAATCATTATTTTTACGGAAATTATAAATTTTTCGAAAAGGAGAAATCTGCAAATAGCAGAAGACAACATTTGGATGGTGAGAACCGTTCGCAAATTTATTTTTTAACTGAAATTCTGACATCAAGAAGCATTTTCAGAGGTCATCCTATATCCGATGACCCAGAACTTGATGATGGAGAACCTCAATTTTGCGAAATACGTCGCGAAATGGAGAAAAAAGCGTGAAAAAATTGGGATGTCCTGTGTATGTGAACACCATAAGACTGTAGTTGTAAGCAGCAAAGCAAACATGACAGGCAGACAAAGTGTCAAATTCGCGCTCCGATGCTCTGAAGTCCGAACCAAACATTGCCACTCGCGAAATCGGGGTGCCCTTCCTTATCAGCCGCTAGTCCAGGCTTCGAGTCTCAGCCAAAGATAAGGCAGTTTTCAATTGAGGAATAAAAATAAAAAATGTGAATAAAATTGACTAAAAAATATAGAAATAGTTTTTGCAGACAGCATCTGCAAATGCACCAATTTTATAGATAAACCAATTTATGATTGTATGTGAATTTGTAAATTTACCCAGTTTGAAATTATAACTTTGAAATTAAATTTGAATATTTTGAAATTATAAATTTATCAACTCACCCAGCAATAAATTTCAAAAACACCGAATTCAAATTCCGAAATTTCCAAATTAGGCCTGCTGCAAATTTATTTATAAACTCCAAGTTTATCAAGTCGCCCAACTATAAATTGCGACAGTAAAAAATTTTCCACACTAATAAGTTCAATATTACTGAACTGGCAAGTGTTAACATTTCTTTATAATTTATAAATTTATCATGTTATTTAGTTTGAATTATGGCCCGATAGAGTAAGCAGGGTCAGTGTAATTGTCTAGGTTATAGGTTACAGAGTCTGCCATCATGCGTTCGCGTCCTTGTACTTTTTTCAAATTTTTTCTCTGTATCTAATTCTTTTTTTCAATGGATTACCGTGAATATGCATAAGTATTATGAAAACAATAATATAGAGATCCAAAAATATATTTTAGGAATACAAAAATTATTTTTTTGACGCGAAAATATTTTTGTCAATCTATTAATTTTGTTATCAATCATTTCTTTGATTAATGCATAAATTTCGGGATTTCCGAAATTATACAAACTTCTTTATTTGTTTATACTCTCTCCCTTTTAACCGGTTTGAGAGTCTTTACATAACCATTACATGTATTCTTACAAACAAGCCTTATACTATCTTATTAACTATTTTCTATATATTGTCTTACATTACTATTCTTATTTCTAAACGCTTGCGAATTTGCCCCGGGCTTCCGTTTCCTCTTACCATTATCAATCTCATAATTTGACTCTAATCCGCAACTCTACTTCGTAATTCTCCTTCTTTAGGAGTCATTTTTTGGCTTTTTCCTACCCTGTGGAACCAGCTCTCTCTCTCTCTCTCTTAGCTCTTCCAGCTTCTTCATTCATTCCTCTCCCTGACCATTTTAATTAAAAATTCATTTCATTCTCACTTCTATGCTCTCCCCTCTCCCTTCGTCACCTGTACACCTCTCTAAAACATGCACCCACGTTTCCTGTTCATACTTACATACTCTGCACACATTCTCTTCATCATTCATCCAGTACCTACATGCTCTAACACCCTCTCCATTCTGAATCTTATCACTCTATTCCATTAGCTCTCCTTTTTAATCTTTTGAAGGTACTCTGGTTCCCCTTGCCTCTTCACCATTTTATACCAGCTCTTGTACCTTGAATCAACGATTTTTTCCCGTCTTTCCTCTTCTTGCCTTGCCTTAATATCTTCCTCTGTTTCCTCCCACTCTCTACCCCTAACTTGCATACCCCACTCAAACCTCATTACATGCCTCTCATCCTCCCATTTTGAACGCCCCACGTTGCCCCTCCTCTCTTTATCCATAACCTCCCGGGCACACGCTTGTGCAATTTTGCTTCCTTCTCCCCTTCTTAGTTTCTCTTCGAATTTCCAGGCTCTTTTCGCTTGCCTCACCACCATTTTTTCTTGACCTATTTCTTCCCTCAGCATATAACCTGGGCAGCTCCAACTCACTCTCATAACCCACCTCAAAAATCTCTCCTGCAAACTTTCCACTCTCTTATGTTCTTTCCATCCCCAAATTTCCACTCCATAGCTTAACACTGACCAAACTAAGACATCAAACATCCATACTCTCATCCTCCAGCCGTCCTTAAACCTTCTTTTTTATATACCCCATACTTGTCCCATTACTTTACTCGCACATTCTAATCTCTTTTTCACCTGCAACTCGCTTCCTCCTCTCGTTTCGAACCAAAATCCTAGGTAGCAAAACTCATCCACCAACTCTACCACCACACTATTTATCTTCCATTCATACTCTAATCTTCCCCTTTTATTTCTGAAACACATCATTTTACTATCTGTTTCAAAAATCCTGGCCCCTCTACAAATCATTGAATATCTCAATCAAGAAAAATCGCTTAAAAAAAGAAAAATCTTCTTATCAATCCTCATTTCATTATGAATAAGTACAATATCATTTGATTGCGATGCGCCCATAAGTTTCGATGCAAATTCGCAGTGAAGGTGAAAAAACGTGGTTAAAAGCACCTTTTATTACTTGGTCAACTTTCGACCGTTCTATTTCGTGGAAAAATGCATCAATTCTTTGGCAAAAAATCGAGTAGTTAGTTTGAAGTTTTATGTATGATTACGTTTTCGAAAAATTGAAAAATATTTATAACTTTGGTGTCGACAGTAAATAAAAGCGAAGGATGCTAACTCAGCTTCTAATCAAGCTAGAAGGTTCTACTGAGGCCTACAATTTTTCAAAAAAAATCCACAAATTCAATGGTGGGTTTTCAAAATTTGTTAATTACATCAATAACATGCTATTGCATATTATTTTTTTCGGCTTTTTTTTCTACGGTAGTCGACCACAATTGTAATTGATACGTTGAAGGGGTTGCCATTCGCTATTGTCAAAGTCGGTTGACCCACGCGGCACATTCTACCAGATGCACGAAAGTTGAAGAAAAAAAAGGTCACTTTATGATGCGAAGGATCAAGCAGGATATCGATACCCTGGAACCCGCTGAGAGTATCATCCACTTCTTTTGTGCCTCTAGACCCAAAAAAAAGCCGAAAAAAATAATATGCAATAGCGTGTTATTGATGTAATTAACTGTATTAAAAACCCTACCGTTGCATTTGTTGATTTTTTTGAAAAATTTTAAGCCTCAGTAGAGCCTTTCAGCTTGATTGGAAGCTGAGTTAGCATCCTTCGCTTTTATTTACTGCCGACACCAAAGTTATAAATATTTTTGAATTTTTCGAAAACGTAATCATAAATAAAACTTCAAGCTAACTACTCGATTTTTTGCCAAAAAATGCATGCATTTTTCCACGAAATAGAACGATTGAAAGTTGACCAAGTTATAAAAGGGGCTTTTAACCACGTTTTTTCACCTTCACTGCGAATTTGCATCAAAACTTATGGGCGCATCGCAATCCAATGATATTGTACTTATTCATAATGAAATGAGGATTGACAAGATGATTTTCCTTTTTTTAAGCGATTTTTCTTGATTGAGATATTCAATGATTTGTAGAGGGGCCAGGATTTTTGAAACAGATAGTAGTCTTGTTCACATTCACCGTTAAACCCTTTTCTCTCACATATTCTTCGAACACTCTCATCAACAGATTCATACCTCTTTCATCATCCGCTACTAGCACTACATCATCTGCATATGCTAGTGAGTACACTTTGCCTGTTCCTAGCGTTGTTCCCCCTTTTCCTTTCCTCTCCAACTTCTCCTCCAAATCTGCCAGAAGAATACTAAACAGAAGTGGGCTCAACGGACACCCTTGCCTGAGCCCCCTTCCTGTCCAGAATTCCTCTTCTTTCTTGTCTCCTATTTTCACCCTTATCATAGTGTCTACGAAATATTTCTTTTATCCTCTCTATTAATCCTTCGTCTACTTCCCTCTCTTTCATGGATGCCCATAACACCCTCCTGTTAACTGAGTCAAATGCTGCCTTAAAATCGACGAACAGTGCAACTAATTTCCCTTTCTTTCGCCCCAGGTTCCTATTGACTATATAGTTGAGCACGTAGATGTAATCTATGGTTCCCATCCCTTTTCTAAAACCCGTTTGATTATGTGGTATACTTCCTTTTTCTTCCACCTGTCTTTCTAACCTCCTTCTCAGCATTTCCGCATAAATTTTATATCCCACCGACATGAGTGTGATCCCTCTATATTCATCTACCCTTTTTCCCTCTCCTTTCTTAATCAGCGGTTCTACCAGCCCTGTCTTCCATTCCCCCGGCCACCCTTCTCCTTTCCATACCTTATTGCAAATCTTCCACATCTCTTCTCTCACTCCTATTCCCCCATATTTCAGTGCTTCATTTTCCAACCCATCCTCCCCTGTTGCCTTATTTCTTTTTAACCGAAAAAGTGCCTCATTTACCTCTTCCCTACTAATCTCGTTCTCACTGTTCTCGTCTCGCTCTACCGCTTTTCTTCCTTCTCCCATCGCCCTATTTTCCACACCTCCTAACAGCCCCTTGAAGTGCTTCGTCCACTCTTTCATTCCTATTTCTTCATTTATGTCCTTCCTTCCTCCTCTTTTCCTGTTTATCACTTCCCATTCCCTCCCTTCCTTTACCACTTTCTCTACGTCTTCCATGTACCTTTCTTTTTCCTTCTGTCTTTTCTCCTTTATCATTCCTTCATGCTCTCTCATTCTCCTGTTCAGTGTCCTTTTCTCATTTCCCCTTTTCTCCATTTTCTTACACTTATTTCATCTTTTCTTTACTTTCCCTGCATTCTTCGTCCCACCAACCTCCCCTAAACCCCTCTTCTTCTCTTGGTCTCACCTCTTCCCTTACTTCATCAATCACTCCTTTCAGATTTTCTAGCAGCTTGTGTACTCCTTCCTCTTCCAAAACTTCCTATTTCCTCGTTTTCTATTGTTTCTTTAAATTCTCTTAATTTTTTCTCCCCCCAAAAGCCCATTTTCAATTTATTTTCCCTCTTTCCTTCCCTCTTTCCCCTACCCCACTTTGGGCTACCACCTCTCATTGTCGCAATCACCGGAAAGTGTTCTGAGCCTATCACGTCGCCCACTTCAATTTTAACCATCAACTTCCTTATTCTTTCTTCTGCCAGAATGTAATCTATGACGGTGTCCCCTATACCCGCGTACGTATATTCCCCTTCTTCATCCCCCTATTGGGACTAACCTGTCACCTTTTTCTTCTGTCCATTTCCTTATTGTTCTCCACCCTCCCTCTTCTCCTCTTCTTCTGTACACGCATACTACATCCATCATAACTTTTCCTAATTTTATTCTCCTAACCATTGTTCCGTCCTTTTCTTCTCTATACTCTCCCTTTTCTTCCTCTACCACCAGTTCCTTTCTTAACCCTGACACTATGCCACCCATTCCTCTCCCTTTTACATGCTCCTTTCTCGCTGCTTGCATCTTCCACTCATATGCTTTCGGTAATATTCTTTTCATGCCTTTCCATTCTTTGTCATCTACCCACGTCTCACTCATCATTATCACATCCCACTTCTGCAAATCTCCCCAAAATCCTCTGTCCTTGTTTTTTAGTCCTGAAACATTCCAGAACGGTACTTTCACGTCGCCCTCATTGCATTTCTCACCTTTCTTCCTTGCATTCAAGCCCTTTTGTCGTTTTGAAATCCCCCCCCCCCCCCGTGATACTTGCATACCCATTTTCCTCTCTCTTGTCTCCTTTATTCACTACCCATTTCCTACCCTCCCTCAGATCTTCTACTTTATCGTCCCAAATCCATACATCTCCGTTTACTCATACCCTATCTCTTCCGATCCTTACCCTATTACCTTTACTCCTCTCGGTCCAAGCCTTTCGCTCGATTATCCACTTTCTTCTCCTTTCCCGCCACGTCAGATCATCTTCGATTCTTTCTTTTGTTCCTTACAATAACTTCTTCTTCTCCATTACTTCATACTTTTCCTCCTCACTTCCTATTTTCACTAAAAACACACATTCTTTCCCTCTTCCTTCCCTCCTAGTCTTTTTATCCCTTCTACTCTGACTTGCGTGCCGATGTCTCTTATCAGCTTCCCAATCTCTTCCTCTTCCTTTTCCCTGTCCGCTTTCAAACCCTTTACTACTATATTCTTTTTCATCTTTGCTCTCTCTTCTTCCATTCTTCTTTCAATTTCCATCAGTCTCAAGCGCCACCTTTCATTCTGCTCATGCACTACCCCCTCATACTCTCTCACTTCTTCCAAGCTCCCTTTCTCTTCCACTTTATGCTCATTCTTTAGTTCTAGCTTGCTCACTCTTTCTTCTAACAATTTCATATCCCTTCGTCTATCCTCCTCATTCTCTCTCTGTCTATTTTCTATGCTTACCAATTTGTTCCATACCTTCTCTTTCTCTCCTTTCCATAATGCATCCCATTCTTCCCACTTTTGTCTCACTTTTCTCACTTCGTCTTTAACCTCCTCCCCTTGACGCTGCATAGTATTCAGTGTTTCGCATGTCTCATCCAATCTTCCACAAGTCTCCTCTCTAAATCCCTTTATAAGAGCTTCTAATTTTCCCAGCATATTCTCTTCATCCCTATCTCTATCCGGTGTTCTCTTTTTCATCTTAACTTTTTTAATTTCATTGCCCTTCTCCGCGTCTTCGCCCACCCTTTCTCTTTTCCTTCTATCGTCTCCCGCTTTCTCCCGTTCTCTGTTCACGCTCTCGCTGCTAATCGCGTTTGCCGACTGTTGCCACCTGTGTAACATCTCTCTCGACCCCGAACTCCTTGATCTGTATCTTTCTAAATTCGTGGGCCTCCCTCGAGTCCCGCGCCTATGACCCCTTCCTCGACTTGACTCTGCCATTGCCACGGGGTTCAAAGGCGTAGCAAACGTTTCATCTGCGCTCCCCTCACTGCTTGCCTCGTCTACGATGCTACCCTCTCTCTCTTTACTATCGCAATCTCTATTCGCTTCACTCTTCTCACCAGATTCGTTTTGTCTCCTGGAAACGCTCTGTGGACTGTGAGTAACCGGCATGCTGCTGTGCCGTGTTAACCGACCGAGGCCTCAACTCCCCCTCTCCTGTCACCATCCTTCCCCTCGTCACTTTCTATCACAACCCCAAACTTTAAAAAACTTACCCTCTTATCCTGATTTATTTTGGCAATGTGCGGCCACCTCTACTCCTTCTCCCTTCACACCCTTCGAACTCCTACCCTCTCCCAAAAATCCCAGTACCTCGCCGAAGCGAACTTAACCTCAAAATCAACTTTCGTCAATTTTTATCTTTTTTTTGCATAATTTCGCACTTTCAACCGCTCCCTTCATTCACACTTGCACCTTCACCCCAATCCCCTTACTCACCACACCCTCACCATACTCACTCAACTTTTCACTTCTCCCCTGCCAAAAATCATAATCGGGTGTGTGGCAGGTATGAAAGCTTCATTTCTTAGCCAACTCAACAAGATTCCGGTTTGTCAGCGTCAAGCTCATTCTATCGCGAACCGGATGCACAAGGCTGTTATTCTGGGATCACTTCATCTCGTGCGTCAACACTGTTTCCCATGACATTCTACAAAAATTGGTAGCTCTAAAAAAGTATCCAGACGTGAAACCTTCATCTCCAACTGTCCCGTCTGCCGCGTAAGGTCATCCGCGGCTAGAGACCTGACTCCAAGGAACAGTGTTGCCCGATGTTATCTCGCGTAAATTTCCCGATCTTGCTTACCTTCTAAGGCAGAAGTAGCAGAAGCGGATGAGGTACACGTTCCAGTTGCGTCGGGATTGGTTGTTTTAAGGAACCATGATCGCAGCTTCTGGAGCAGTGTAAGGATAACAGCGGTGAGGACAAACCGCAAACTACACCATGCTCCTAATTTTGTACCTACAACATCATCGCGAATGACTTCAAATATCGTATTAAAATAACTTATAACATCCTCATCTCATCAGTCACTTGACTTAGTCCGTGGCTATGATGAAAACCCGGGTTCACCTGACAACAAGTTTAAACAAATGAAATCAATGAAATGACGAAAAAAATGAAAATCAGTAGAATTTTGATTTTATTGATCATAATTTTATGTAATTGATTTTATTTCTTTTATTTCATTGTATTTTGTAATAAAATAAAATAAATCGATATAAATATTCCATTATTTCATTCAAAAATACAATCAAAGGAATTAATAAAATCAATAAATTGAATGAAATCCCTAAATTCAATGAAATCAATTTATTATCAATAAAATGATGAACATCAGTAACATCAATCAAATCAATCAAATTTATACTTGTTTCACTGATTTCATTGATTTTATTTACTTGCTTCATTTTATCCGTTTCATTCGTTTGATTAATGTTATTGATTTTATTTAAGTTCTTCATTTTATTGATTCCAATTCAAAACATTTTCATATTTATCAGCAAATTTACAAATAACTAGTTTTTATAATTTCGGAAATCCCGAAATTTATGCGCGGAATTCTTGCAACCCTTTCTTCTCGTAAACCGCTTCTTATCTTAGTAAACTGTTTCATCATTTTTCATCTCAAATTAGGCCCTCTTCGCTCACAAAAGATGATCAAAATCCATGTCCCCCGTTACGCGCACTTCCCTTGTGAGATCACCCACCCCCTTCTAACTACAAGGCTATTCATCACCCGATTAATACGTTTTTCATACAACTTTACAGGCTTGTTGATATAATTAATTTGTAGTTGGGTGACTTGATAAACTTGGAATTCATAAATAAACTTGCCGCAGGTCTAGTTTGGAAATTTCAGAATTCCAATTTGGTGTTTTTGAAATTCATTGTTGGGTGAGGTGATAAATTTATAATTTATAATTTCAAAATATTCAAATTATAATTTCAAACAGGGACTCGCGTTTGATGAGGAAGGGCACCCCGATTTCGCGAGTGGCAATGTTTTGTTCGGACCTCAGAGCATCGGAGCGCGAATTTGACAGCTGGTCTGCCTGCCGTGTTTGCTTTGCTGCTTACAACTACAGTATTATGGTCTTCACATACACAGGACATCTCAATTTTTTTACACTTTCTTCTCCATTTCGCGACGTATTTCGCAAAATTGAGGTTCACCATCATCAAGTAAAAATAATAAATGGCTCAGCAAAAGGCTTCATTCCTCTAACTTTTATTGATCCGGGGATCTCGCAAACCCCCGGATATTTGACAAGTTTTCTTTCTTTCGTTTTCAAATACTTAGGAAAAAATATATGCTGAGTCAGTGCCGTAACAATAAAAAAAAATTCGAAGTCGGATTTAACTAACACCCTTAACCTTAAGCAGGCACATTAATACTATGAAGCGTATTAAAATAATTTACACAAATTTCACATTATGAAATAATGTAGGGCTCATTTAGGGAACAAGGAATATAATCGAAATTTTGAAAAAATTGCTCAAACAATTTTTAATTAAAGAAATTTATTTCCCTTGCATGATTTGAAGCTCATTTAGGGCTCCTCAAATATCGTCGTCCGAGTTTTCCTTTTCCTCTTTTTTTGTTGAATTTAAAACAATGAAAAATTAAAACAATTATTTCTCAAATTCAAGCCTTAAAAATGAGCAGATTTTAGAACTAGTCATCGAATATTGTGGTTTTTTTTTATTTGAAAAATGTTCCAAAAAGTTCGACATTTCAAACACAGTTGAAAGTCAATTTTTCTATTGAAAAATTGAATAATTTCTTTAGTTTTTAATGGTTTCAATTTTAGAATTCTGAATTTTCATGGTAAACGCTAAATTCTTTATTTTTAGCTATCCTAAATTTAAATTTTCAGATTAAAATTGAAATGGTTGATTTTATAAAAGTATAACTGAAAATTTAAAAATCGTTAATTGCTAAGCGATTTAAATTTAGTTATAGTATATTAGATCACAAGTAGGGTTAGGCACGTTTTTACACGGAGAGCTCAATGTTCGCAGGATGAGTAGTAAAACCATGGCCTTCGGCAACTGTTTTTCTAATCGTCCCTGTGAACATTGAATTCCACGCGAAGAACGTGTGTGACCGTACGAGTGATGTAAGCTATTTTATACGAAACCATCATTTTATGAGACTGCAGAGCCCCCTGAATAGTGAGCGTTAGATAGCGAATGAAGCGAACGTTTTTTGATAATGATGATGTTCACTGTCCGAACATTTTGCTATTTTCTTTTTTTTTCTCCATTTGTCAAATTTATCGAAGGCAAGCTCATATTTATCCTTAGATTTTTCGGGTAGTCAATCTTGTTTTGCTTATTTCACTTCTTCATTTATGTTGAGGGGTGGCATTTTGGTTGTTTTTCCATGATTTTGAGTGAACGAAGATTTAAAATTGTAAAACTTTGCGAAATAATTGGAAATAACTGAAGATTTCAAGGATTCTATTGCTATAGATAAAAACATACGATTTATGTGGGGGTCAGCTGTTTGGGTTGTGATGGATAATTTGGTATGGTGAGACATTTTCAAAGT
>CAKNXH010058326.1:40901-68689 GCA_932178445.1 Andricus quercusramuli | reverse complement strand
GTCTACAGTACGGTTAGAGAATAAATTTTACGCTATTCAGTGGCCATTTGTGAAACTAGTAATCTGTCAGTGTGGAGGCGTTCGGCGGTTTCGGATAAAAGTAATTTAAGTAGTTTATATTTTGAGATTAAATTCGAAATGTTTGAATTTTGAAAGGTATAATTGACAATTTAAAAATTGTTAATGTCCAAACGATTAAATTTACTCAAGCTAATAGAAATTCTCAAAGGTTTGCGTACAAAAAGGTTTCAAGGTGACAATACTTTGCGACTTATTTTTGTTTGTTTTTTGTTTTAGATGAAGTTCCTGAAGTATTCATTTTTTATTATTTTGCATTTAGAATTACTTTTTATTTCGAACGTTTTTTCAGAATAATTCAATTTTAAAGGATAAGAATTGCAAATTTTTCCATTATAACGACTTTCCCAGTCTTATGGGACATAAGCTGGGAGCATCGCTACAAAACGGCAGCGACAACGTAGGAACATGAATAGGAACATATCGATGAAAGAAGTATAACATGTGAATTTACAATAAAAGGGGTTTAAACCCAAACCATGATTAACATATCAAGAAAAACTTTTAGATCAACAAAAAAATAAGAAATCAAAGTTCCAATACGAACTAAAAGTGCACAAAGGAAAGCTTAACCTATTCGAAAATCAGAGTACAAAGAGGCCCACTATATTCGACATGGCGTCAGCCTAAATTTCTAGACCCATTTAACTCTTAATCGTCGCGACAAAAATTTCACAAAGAATCTATATTTCCATAACGCATACCGACAAAAAGCACACTAGAAACCACAACTAATCTCAAGAACGCAACAAAAAAGGTCCGGAGAAAAGGAAGAAAGAATGGTAACGCCTACCTAAAACCTTGGAATCCCAGAGTCCTTTTTATAACGCCAGTCCGACAGAAAAATTGACTCTTCCAATTAAATTTTGCGGCTATCAAACTTTCTCCTCCAGAACTCTAAACCTGTCGATGGCCGACACGAAACTGATTTCTCCTGTATCCTCTGAACTCGCCAGTTCCTTCCCGCTCGCGCCACAATTCTCGGTCCCGACGGTGCTGTCCTCATCAGTTGGATTTCTGGGACTTTGATCGATGGGAATCGGACCACTGTTCCGGTATGTGGAATGCCGGCCGGTGTAAGATGGCTGCCTCCGTGTGTGTACAAGTGTCGAGTCTGGCATGGCCTGGTAGTTGTTTTAATATTCCTTGTGACTTGGATTATTATGCATTAGATTGCTTGACATCCAATGAGCCCCGTGATAGTAGTGGTAGTGACTGTGGATACGTGAGATTGGCGTAAAGCTTGGCGGCAGTGTTGAGTGTAAGCGGTTGGACTTTGGTGGCAGTGTTTTTCCCTGCCGGATTTTCCCATTTGAAAGGACTCTGTGATTCTCGAGATCGGTGTAGGACGTCAAGTCTTTCTTACCTTATAACTCCAGATACCTAATCTAACCTAATTAGTAATAACAGGTTACATAAAATTTAGTCGAAAAATTCTAACCTAAATAGCGCATTTTCTGTTCTCCAAAAATAAAATAAAAAAATAAATTCGCTCTCATTCATCATACTTTAGATTACAATAAGATTTTATCTCTAAATTTGTGTTCTAATTTGAGCTCGTGCCAGCCATGAGAATAATCAGGGCCTAATGTTTAACTTTGCAATTCTTGAAAGCTGGGGAAGGATCCGTAACGGGTGGCTAGTCACCACGTTACACCATTTTGAACGCTGAAAGTAAAGGTGAATTTATTTTTTGATTTTAGAAATATTTGCCGAATCAATTTTCATGTTAAATCATAATTTTTTTAGTTTAATAAAAATTTAGATTTCTAGAACTTCAGGAGCTTTGACTGAGAAATATTCTAATTATTTTTTAATGTTCAATTATCGAATTTTAGTCGCTTCAAATAAAAATTTATTAAAATTCAAAACTTCACACTTTTAAACAGGGTGCCCAGCGATTCCTAGGAACGAAATTCAAGGTATTTTCCAGGTTTTCTAGGTCAAGAAGACAAGTTTTTCCAGGTCTCCTTTTTTACATGAAATAATGAAATAACTCTTTGTTATGGATGTAAAAAATTAGTAATTTCACTTCTTATTGACGAACAATTAAAAAAAAAAGCAGCACTGTAAATAAACCAATTCCTAATTTTATGTGAACAGATGTCGTCTTTAAAATCTTTCAAATCTTTCTGAAATCTTTGAAATCTTTTGAAATCTTTGTGAATTCGTTGAAATCTCTTGAGGTACTTGAAATCTTTGTGAAATCTTAAAATTTCTACGAAATATTTTGAAATCTTTTGAAACTTTTATGAAATCTTTGAAATATTTGTGAAAACTTTCTTTAATCTTTGTTTGTGAAATCTTTTGTGTTCGTTTGAGATCACTGAAATCTTCTCAAAGTTGAAACCTTTTGAAATAGGTCAACATCATTGAAATATTTGTGAAATATTTCGTATACGATGGTAATCATTGAAATATTTAAAATCATTGAAATGTTTTGAAATCTGATGTACTGTATCCTTTTTGAAATCTTTGGAATTCTTGTATTCTTTTGATATCCTTATGAAATTTTTATTAAATCTGAAATATTTGTGAAATCTTTTTTTATTCATTTGAAATCATTAAAATATTTGTAATATGTGTAGAATCTTCTAAAATCTTAGAAATTTGCTTTACCTTTTTTAAATCTCTAAAATATCTCACATCTTTTGAAAATTTTTGAAATCTTTGTGAAATCTTTGAAATCTGTTCTACACGCCTTCTCAAATCTTTGAAATCCTTACAATCTTTATGAAATGTTCGAAATCTTTGGGAAATGTTTGTCAAATCTTTGTCAAATCTTTTGAAATATTTGTGAAATTTTTCTTAAATCTTTGTCTCTGAAACCTTTTTTAATCGTCGAAACCATTGCATTTTTGGAAATCTTAGTGGAATTTTTTCAAATCTTCTAAAATGTTTTGAAATCTTTTAAAATCGTTTCAAATCTTTGAAATGTTTCAAAATCGTTTTAAATCTTTGAAATGTTTCAAAATCTTTGAAATCTGGTGCACTGTAACCTTTTCAAATCTTTGAAATCATTTAAATCTTTTGGAAGTTTTAAAAGCTTTGTGAAATTGTTGTGAAATTTTTTTAAACGACACGAATTGATTCTACAATATTTAAATAATATCTGAGAATTTTTTCAAGTTCGTCGGATGAGCATTTATAAAATCGTAGACCTTGGAAAAGTGCACAGGGTCTCACAGACCCACAGTGTGCACCGTGATCGAAAAAATTGGTGTGTGCTCCGAGGGTTAAATCTTTGAAATATGTGAAATCTTTGAAAAATGTTCAACACCCTTTTATATATTTTAAAACCTTTGGAATATTTTGAAACATTTTGAAATCTTTAGTAATGTTTTGTAATCTGGTTTACCCTCAAAAACCGAGTGGTGATACCCTTGAAAAATCCGTTATATGACCATGGCTCATTCTAATTCTGAGGCTGATCTTGAGGCTTAGGAGGAACCTGCAGGTTCCTCCTTGTGCTGAAATCGCGATCATCTTACCTTATCAGGTACCTGCTTTCCGCGATTGGTCTCAATATCGCTTCTTCATGTTTGTCTGCAGCTTGTTTCAAGCAGCGATTGAAGAAGCTCTCCGTGTACATATCCGTTTTTCCAAGGGTAGGCACATCGATTTCGCTATGAATGAATCGAAACGTGCATACGTGCCATGAAGCCTCCATGAACAGGGATTATGCTGGCATCGTAGCAGTCTAGCAAGACATCTTTGAGTTGATTCGTCCTCTCAATGTGGGTGTTTAGCCAGTTCGTCGTCGTGTTTCAATCTAAATTTTTTTCAACACCCCGAACTGTGCGTTCGATCATTTTGAACCGCATCTACAACTTTTTGATGGTTTGGTGGTATCCATGTTGTTCCCACGAGCAGCCACAGGTAGGATTCGTCCGTGCTTGTAGAGCCCCACATGCAAGGATAAGGTTGCCTACTCTGGGAGGTCGCCTGGTATCCGAGAGTCACCGTTTAAGACACTTCACCTAAGTGCTATTTAGCTTTCAGCACGGTTGTTACGCCTCCGCTTGTGGTTTATTCCTTCAGTGCCATCCCTGGACAATTGTCTGCGACTGTTTTTAAATTACTGTAACCATATTCAGGAGAAACGCTTGATACAGGGACCCTCTATCCGCAAACCGAGGACGTGTTCGGTGTCTTTGTCATGGGCCTTTCGGGTGATACTAATAATCTGTGTAAACATTTTTATTTAACAAAATCCTAATCTAGCTCATACATGATATTCCTAGTCCATGCTTAGTCTGATGGCTAAATGTACGTTAGTAATTTTAATTTATTTTTCTATTAGCCCACGTAGATTATAAGTGAATCAGATACCTATTTAAATTCAATACAAAATGTAGGGTAAGTCCCAGAGATATATTTTTTATAAAATTTGAATTTCATTTTACTCGCACATCAATGGTGCCAAATCCGCAGATTTCTAATTATGCTAGTTCCTAGCAAAGTGGCTATGACAGCGATCCATTTGAAATGATGTCCTTTTTTAGAAATCAAAATCAATTACTATTCCCCAGAAAGCAATTAGAATCCGAGCCAGAAAGTGAACCTTCTAGATCACCCCACGAAACTTTCTGTAAAGAGGAGAAATGATGTTTTATTTTATTCTCTTCAGTCAGTTCTCGCGGCAATCGCGTATTCGAAGATTTTCGCCTTTTAATAAGTCTCCAGAAGGAAATCGAAGTCAGATATAAAAGGTGAACCTTCTATTCCACCTCGTAGACACTTCCCTTTGACAAAGCAGTCCGTAAACTCGGGTCTCGAGTGAAGCAGGATCACCGCAAGCTTCGGAAGATGAAAATAACTATCTTCAGACTCTTAGAGGGTCCCCGTATTTCTAAGTCCGTCAAACTCAGTTAGAGAAGTAAACTTTTCTAATATGCCGGCATGCTGCCTATTTTCAGGCTCACCATATAAAAAAAGGTTTGCGGTATATATATGAGGTTAAACCACCACCACAGTGTCCCACCGATTCGGGACACAGTAGCACTTTTTGTTGGACCTAAGAGGATGCGACGAATAACCTGTCGGAAATTATTCGATTCGATACCCCGAACAAGAATATCTTGGGTATTTTTTCAAAAATACCTGAATCCAACTGTTAATTAACCATTTTTATGAATAATAAAAATATTTCTTGAGTCGTATAACAAAAATTATTTTCTTGTTAATCGGCACCTTCTGATTTTAAAAAGTTCTTCCCATTTGTCGTGAAACGATTGGTTTTAATGTTATTAATTGGTAAATAGAGAAAAAAAGAAAAATTTCAATTTTTAATCGATTATTGCTAACAAACTAATGTTAATATTCGTGATTGTGAACGCTTATCTTTTTCCAACTGTGCACGTGCACAAATGTGATACTCCCGAATCTACACGTCTCAATTAATAAGACCAGATTTTCACCTTACATGTCTACGTACACATATCGTTTATTTGAAGAGTTAAAAAAATGCGAATTTTTATGTAATAGTATTCAAAGCGTTCAAATTCTAGACGTCGAAATCCAATGCAGTAATGAAGTTATGAAAAGCGACCTGAAATTTCAACAATTTATATGGTACTGGTACCGTTGCATGAGCTTTTTGTCGTTCGTTAGGTAGCAATAAACAATACGAAGTACTTGTTTATAATGAACAAATTAACCATTATTTTGAAGAATCTATTCATAAAAAAATAAGCGTTCAATATCACTAATACCAACATTAGGTCGTTATCAATAATCGATTAAAAATGGCAAATTTTCCATTTTTTGTTTGTTTCATCAAGCAATTAATAACATGAAAACTAATCGTTTTACGAAAAAAGTGAAGAGGACCTTCTTTATTCAGAAGGTGCCAATCAAAAATAGAATAAATTTTGTTATAAACAAAAAAACAATATGTTGGAGGTGCCAATCAAGACTGAGTCAGTGTGATGGACCGACGGAATCTCAATACTTTTTGGTGGATGGATCGACTCAATGACGACCTGCTGAAGTGCTACGATAGCAGTATGGCCCATGAACGAGAAAATTACATGGCACGACTCCAGGCTCTGTAGTGCGAGAAACACCTAGGGCTCTCGCACTTTTCGCATCAACGTCCGCGAAACCATGCCGAACATCTCTGAAAAAGGGGCTATGCAAGCGGAGCGCCTACTCTACCGCAGAGAGAACAAGCCGGAAGCAGAGAAACAGACGCGACACTGGGACCAACCACGGGCAGGCATCCAATAGAGGAAGATCGATGCTTCAAGGCACGGAGAAACATCCACATTAAGGGTTCTTTAAAGCCCAAAGATCTAACTGAACTTTATGACGAGCTTCGTGGTAATTTTTCCGAAAAATCCGACCTCTGGACTATCAATTTGGTGTATATGATACAGCGAGTCCTGTGGCGGATGCAAACCGTAAAACAAAACCAACGACTGATCATAAGACCAAAAGACGAATGCATCAACTCACCAAAAAGATAGGCTGGGCAAGACAGTACGCGTCCCACATTAAGATTGTGATTGACTACACAACATCTAGCAGCAATTTCAACGCCAAGGTTCGACTTTAGGAGAAGTTCAGAGCGGAGGGAGAGGTGGATCAGAGTCAACCAACAGAAGAAGTCTACGAAAGGCATCATTCACTGAAAGAATACTCAGAGAACATCAATCGCTTCAAGGAACTGTGCAATGCCCTCATGACACCTGAGGAACAATGCCCACCTATCACTACCGAAGAGGTGAAAAAAGTATTACGAGGTATGAAGAACTATTCCGCGCCGGGACCAGATGGTATCAAGACCTTCTGGTCTTTCATAGACTTTTCACCTGTATGTTGGAAAGCTTAAAGGTTCATCCAAATTCCTGGAAAACATCATGTGACAACTAACAACGTCACCTTTCAGAGAGGTGTCTTTTAGGACGACACCATAAGCCAATTCCTCTTTTGCCTCACATTACTGCCACTATCTCTCGCACTTCACATTTCCGAAGGTTACTTCTGCGGCAAAACTGGAAACCGAAAGCATAAAATCACTCAAATATTTTACATGAATGGTTTTAAGAGATCCCGGGAGATTGGAACGGATTCTGGGTTAGAGAAATGCACCAAGGTTTATTTGAAGCGAGAAAAACTCAATGGCATCCCCAAAGACCCTGAGCTTGTCGACAGAAGAGCTATACGACAACTCAGCGCTGGAGAGACCTATACATACCTGGGCGTGCCACAGAGCCACATTCAGGACGTGATATGTATAAAGGATACTCTCAGAAGCAGATGCAAATGTGTCATCCGACGGATGTGGTCTTCCGAATTGTCGGCGAGGAGAAAAGTATCTGCAACGAACATGCTTGCCTTCCCGGTAGTACTCTATTCATTTGGAGTGATTCCATGGACGAAGGACGAGCTCAGATCCCTCGATATCGGATCACGAAAGGTTATGCACATGAACAAAAGCATGCACATAATTCTTTCGTTCCGCCACTTTACATTTCACGCCGTCAAGGTGGTCGCGGAATACGAAATCTTGAATGTCTTCATAACAGGATTATTCTGGGTACAGTACTTATAAATGTTCAGGAAGCCAAAAGAAGTGGGCGAGGGAACGTCTCTGTACAAAGCAGCGTAGGAGGCTGCTGAAACACTCGGTCTTGACTGCAATATCAGGGGTGAGCATAATGCATCAAATCTTATACATCTCCATTACTCACTTCTGATGGCCCGGATTCAGAAAGCATAGGAGAAAAATTTCCGCGAACAGCTCCTCGACAAGAGGACGTACAGCATCTTTCACAGAAATGTGAAGGATCAGTCGATGTCGTATGAGCTAACGTTTGCTTTTCTTAGATCACCCGGATTGAAGTCGGATACAGAGAGTTTAATTGAGGCGTGTCAAGATTGTGTAATTTCCACTTTAGCATATTGTGTCACATTTAGAGCCATGAACGACGTACATTCAAAGGCACATTGCAGCACTAAGAATGCGTCTTACGGTTTCAGGCCCGCTGCTTTTTTGCATCGCACTTCTGCCTCTATCTTTCGTACTACGAAGTTCTCCTGGATACTTCTGCGGCAACACTAATCATCGCAAGCATAAGGTCACTCGTGTATTTCATATGGATGGCCTTAAGATCTATGCTTCTGGTAAAAGCAAACTTCAGAGTGTTTTGAATATCGTCAAGGTGTACACAGGAGAAATTGGTATGAACTTTGGATTGGACAAGTGTACCAAGATTCATCTGAAGGAAGGAAAGATTCATCTGAAGAATGGAAAGATTGTTGGCGTTCCCGAAGACCCTGAGCTTGTGGATATAAGTGTTATTACACATCTTGACACTGGAGAAACCTATACAAACAAGTCTGTCAAAGTTCAACGACGTATCTGCAACTAGCATGCTTGCCGTCTCGGTTCTACTATACTCGTTTGGAGTGGTTCAATGGACGAAGAGCGAGCTTACGGACCTTGATATCGCTACACGCAAGATCATGCATATGCATAAGAGCTTGCATATCAATTCGTCCGTCCCCCGATTATATATCTTACGCCGTTAAGATGGACGCGGACATCTGAATCTCCAATGTCTTCATAACCGAATTAATTTAAGTACAGTTTACGTAGTGGCAAATGGCAGAGATCCTCTCCTAAAAATAGCTAGGAAACACGGGATAATTGGCGAAGCAGCGTTCTTCACAAAGCCAACAGCCACTCGACAAGAAAATGCACGGAAACTTGCACAGAAATGTAGAAAAACAGTCCTTGTTTAAGGAGTAAACTTTTGCTCTCCTCAGACCTTTAGGGCCTAATTCAGGTACAGACGGTTTCATTTTCACATGCCAGGGTGTTGTAATTCCCACCTTAGAATACCTTGACCGCATTACATGTCAAGAAGTTCCCAGCGATAGGTTCGGAGCGTGTCATGCCCACGCTGAGTACTTAAAACGCATATTATCTGGGTGTCCCACCCTCGCAGGAACGACGTATATCTACAGACATAATGCGGCATTTAGAGTGGTTTATTACCATGTTGTCGCTCTTATGGTGTTGGCCGGTATGGGTTCGTAACATTAAAGCCACACCCGTATGCCAAAAATACGCCAAGGCAATTGCGAGATGAATGCAGAAAGCTGTCATCCTTAGGCCGCGTCGAGTCCTTAAGACGCACGAGGGTTTCGCCGGCCTGTCGTTGTGATTTTATCATGCGCTGTGACCACCCAGCTCACGTACGTGAGACGTGGCCAAGGGTGTGATTTAACGCAATTGGGCTGAGAGCCGGTGTCATTTTTGAGTGGAAGTTGCTCACAGTGGAACCCTGCGGTGTTTATTCAATCTTTTTTTTTAATTATATCTATATCTGGGGCATTCTCTGTCAAATCAGCCACTCCCCCCTCACACTTCAATTTCTGAGGTAAATGGGCCTATTTTTTAAAACTGTATGGTATATTTGGATTTTCAATATGGTAGTCTAACAGTGGCCGCCACAATGATAAAACTGCTAAATTTAATCTCTTATTTTTATCCTATTCAAGGCCTCCAAAGACAAATTCAAGGGCGTGTAGTCAAGATCCGCTTTACAGATGGTGCTGTAAAGCGTAGCATCTCGCTTGCAGTTAAAATAGTCCCGCAACTGTATAACTTGTGACTCATCCTGACATCTACAGTGCCTCTAAACCCTCTATGTCGTGGTAGAAGTACCCTTTCAATCCCCGAATTACTGTGGCGCATTCGGTGTTTCGTCATTTCTACGCGGATAATTCTTGTTTAATCGTTCGAGGTCGGTGTTCGACCATTTGATGAGCCCAAAGGAGAACGTGAGGACAGGGATGGCATAGATGTTGATTGCCCTGATCTTTTTTGTCGAGTTAAGAGAACTCTTCAGAACCAATCTGAGTCTTGCAGTGAAGGCAGTCGTTAGGCTTTTCTTAACTATTGTATGCTGAATACCCTTAGATTCGAGAATACCCAGGCATTTATATGACTCGCCCTCAGCCATTGCCTCGATGTCATTCTCGAAATCGTTCTCTAGTTCTGCGGTCCCTAATTCTCCTCTGGTTAAATGCACTGTTCTGCATTTATCTAGTCTGAACTCCATGCGGATATCATTGGAAAACTGCTTTGTGACATCGATCACTTACTGCAGTTTCTGGTCCGAACTAACGTATAGCTTCAGGTCATCCATGTATAGAAGATGGATCACTTGATGACCATCCTCGTTATCATCTACCAGGAACCCATGAGACATGCTATTTAGTGTTTTGCTCAGTGGGTTCAACGCTAAACAGAACCATAATGCACTGAATGAGTCTCCTTGGAATATAATCGTCGTAATGCATATTGATCTAGTTATTCTTGGTTGTCTATGATCAAAATACTGGATTTTTGTACCCCAAAGCATCATCGCACGACTTAGGAAGTCAATGATGCGTGGGCAAATTTTGTATACTTTTGAGACTTCAAGCAAATAGTCATGTGGTACGGAAGGAAACGCTTGCTTGTAGTCAATGTATGCCCTGTGCAAGTTTCTTTGATGTTTACGAGCTTGCCTCATGGCAACAGCGGCTATGGCGACTAGACCTTTACTGCCTCGCGAGTCTTTAAAGCATAAAGCCTGGCATCAGATCTGGGTGTTCGATAATCTTCTGAAAACACATTGCCAAAATAGGATGCACACTAGTCAGGTACTTGTACCAGAAGTTGTGCACCATGGCCGGACCTAGAGTTTTCCAGTTACTTGCTTTTTTCGAAACCGCTGAAACATCTAAAGCTGTGATGTCAGTCAGCTCCCTTTCAGGGTTATTGCTTGCTCTTGCTTCCTCTAGTTGGAACTACGCAGTGTCAAACTTGCTTCTGTTAGCTTTTCCCCAAACATCCGACCAGTAGTTAGTCATGTCTTCCAATTCTCTATTTGAGGATACTTTGCAGCAAAATTCCTATTATTATCAGGTGTATAACTTAATTTTTACCTTTTTTCCAAACAAATATTTTATATTCTAAAACATATAAATAACAGATCAATCTTCGAAATATTGTCCATTATTTTCGATGACCTTGCGCCACCACGGATGCCATCGCGAAAGAAACCTGGAGTCTTCGAGCCGATAAAACCATCGACGAATTTTCGAACATCGTCCAGGGTTTGGGATCGCCTATCTACCACAGCGTGTTGCATTGGCTGGAACAGGTGATAATCGGATGGGCCAAGTTCTGGTGAATATGCCGCGTGCTGAAGAACTTCCCAGGCCAAGTTTGAAATGGTTTGCTGAGTCAGGCGAGCAACATGAGGTCCAGCGTTGTCATGGAGCAACATAACTTTTCGGCTTCCTTGCCCAGTAAATGGCATTTTCGCATTAAGTATCTCGTTCAATATGATTAATTGCCGGCCGTAACCTTTTTTTAGTAACTAAATGACCTGTTTCCAAAAGTTCATAATAGAGTACACCCTTCATATCACAAGGCCATTTACTGGGCAAGGAAGGCGAAAAGTCATGCTGCTCCATGGCAACGCTCGACCTCATGTTGCTCGCGCGACTTAGCAAACCATTTCAAACTTGGGCTGGAAAGTTCTCCAACACGCGGAATATTCACCAGACTTGGCCCCATCCGATTAACACCTGTTCCAGTCAATGCAACTCGCATTGGTAGATAGGCGATCCCAAACTCTGGACGTTGTTCGAAAATTCATCGATGACTTTATCGGCTCGAAGACTCCAAGTTTATATTTCCACGATTGATATGATATTTATATATTTTATGATAGGAAATATTTTCTTTGTAAAAAAGGTAAAAATTAAGTTATACACCTAATATTATATCTCAGGCTTAAGATGGTTACAGCCCAATGTGTCGGAGGCATTTTTGGTTAGAGGTGATTTTTTTTTAATAGTATGCATGGGGCTGTCCCGGTATATATTATTAGTCACGGACGCATTATAATAATTCAATCAAGTGATCTGATAAGAGCGTGTGCCTTGCGATATTGGGCAAAGCCTGGTTTTACCCCATCATTCACGGACTGGGTTGTAGTCAAGTGCATGATGGGGGGACCTACAGCTTAAGGTGGGATCCGAACCACCAGAACCTCGGTAAAGGTACATAGGAAAATTTTAAGAGGTTAATTTGTTTTTTGAACTTGTTCTCGGGTGAACCCGGTTGTCACCATAGCCACGGACTAAGTCAAGTGACTGATGAGATGAAATCATTTGCGACGATGTTGTAGGTACAAAATTAGGAGCATGGTGTTGTTTGCAGTTTGTCTTCACCGCTGTTATCCTTACACAGCGGCCGTGAGCGTTGAAGGTGACAACATTCGCCTCTGGATGCTTTCTTAGAGCTACCATGATAAAATAAATAATTATAATTATTATTATTTCCTGGGTTGAGACCGTAACAAAGGATATGAATGGCTGTCTCATAATCCCTTCCGCCCATACGACAGAGGGGACTTTTTGCGAAACCTATCTTAGGTCTGTGATATCCGAGGTTTCTATTTCCTATATACATTTCTGTTAGGACTTTGACTTCGTTCTTTCCGAACTTAAGTATTGCCTTTGCTCGATTAAGGTTTAGCTTTAAGCCCAAGAGAGTTTTAGCCTGTCTGCAGCCAGTGGCCAATTCCCACTAATTCTGATGTTCCTCGGTCAGCCAACTACTGATTTCTTCAGTGACTGTCCTACTGGAAATGCCTACAACTGGCTCGGGTCCAGTAAGGTATTCTCTTGCTGCTAGTTTTGCTAGCCTGTCTGATATCTCATTACCTTTGATGCGGCTATGTCCTGGGATCCAAAGTAGAGTCATTCGGTTTTCCGTCGCTAGATTGCTCAGTGCCTCAAAGAACTCCCATACTAGTAGCGACGTAGTCGTTGTTCCATTCAGGGCTATTATAGCAACCCTGCTATTACCATACTCCCTTGCCTTAGAGGCGCAGTGGAGAATTGTCATAATCTCAGATTGCAGGACTGCGGCGTAGGACCCCATCGGAATTGTGAAACCCATTCCACTCCTTCTACGATATACACCAGCTCCCGCCTTCTCCTTGTTTCTTTAGCCATCTATAAACCAGTTGTCCCTATCACTGGGCAGGTGTGCTTAGCCACGGCCTTGATGGTGAGATAGAGGGGATCCAACCCTGTTAGTGCCCCCGATGCCATTGTTGGTGTCGACTTTGAGACACCAGTGACGCCTCTTAGAATCAGTCTTCTTTCCAGTCGAGGCTTCACAGTGGACAGTTAGACCCAGCTCCACCAGACCACCGCCGCATAGGTTAGCCTGGGTCGCAGGATCGCTGTGTAGATCCACATAAGTGTCTCTGGCTTCAAGCCCCAGCTTTTCCCTATGGATCTCCTACAGAGCTATAGGGTTGCTACTAGCTTTTTGCACTTGTTTTCCAGATGCTCGTTTCATGACAGCTTCTTATATAGGATGACTCCTAGATATTTAGCTCGTTCTTTGGTTTCCAGTTGTCGTCCTCCAAATTTCAGTGTACTCGTGGTTCCCTACATATACCGTCTGGTGAATACAACCGCGTCTGTCTTACTCAGATTGACCGATAATCCAGTCTTCTTGCACTAAGAATCCACTATCCCCAGTGCTTGCTGCATTACTCCGAAGAGCGCATCCAGATGCTGGCCACGCACGATGAACAGTATAACTTCCGCGTAGCCTATGACGTGGTAGCCCTGACTCGTGAGCAGATAAAGCAGTTTTCATCCACTACCAAGCACCACAATAGGGGCGATAAAATGCCTCCCTGTGGACATTTCAAGTCAACGGTTCCACATAAAGTGGTATCACCCTTTACTTGTTCTTCGATTAGGTCTACTACTCCGCTCAGGGCCGTCTCGGTCGAGTGACCAGCCCTATAGGCGTGTTGCTCCTTGTGAAGTGGCCTACTTGATAAGGCGTTGTCGCGGATATATCTGTCCACAAGTCTTTCCACTGTTTTTAGTAGGCGAGATGTAAGGCAACGGGATCACCCAAGAGTCAGAACCCCTTACGGTCTCAACCCAGGAAATAATAATAATAATAGGAAATTCGTAATCAGCGACCCCAAAAACCCTTTATTGCATACCCAACTCGTACTCTCATGACATGAAATGATTTCTACTCTTTTCAGCGGCCATATTGGATTCGCCATCTTAAAATTTTCAGAAACTAATAGAAAATTCGTAACTAGCGACCTTAAAAACCCATTATTGCATGTCCAACTCGTACTTTTATGACATAAAATGACTTTTACACTTTTCAGCAGCCATCTTAAATTCCCATCTTGAAATGTTGAAGAACTAATAGGAAATTCCTGATCAGCGATCCCAAAAACCCTTCATTGCATACCTAACTCGTACTTTAATGACATAAAATGATTTTTACACTTTTCAGCGGCCATCTTGGAATCGCCATCTTGGAATTTAAAAAAATTAATAGTATATTCGTGATCAGCGACCTCACAAATACTTGAAAAGTGAATCACAAGAGGAAGCTCTAAATTACGTGAGGAGAAATAATGGGTTTTATGATTATGTTCATTATTTACTATAACGATAACAACAAAAAAGGACACGGAATAGTCGGACGACTTCCGGTAGACGATATTTGAGGAGTCTTAAATGAGCCTGAAATTATGCGAGGAAAATAAACTTTTTTTTATTATTAATATTTGGTAAAGTTGTTCAAAAAATAATTGTTTAAATAATTTTTTTATTACATATGCATGATGAGAGCTCTAATTTTTACTCCCTAGAGAGTAAAAAGTTCTTCTTACTGCCTGGGGACTGAAAACTGACGTCAGAGGTTGAAAAATGAAAATTAAACATCTATGAGATCGCATTTTACGTTTATCAACCCACTCGCCGTAAAAACTGTGAGGAATTTTGGTTGCAGATAATAGAATTTTGCGGTCATCTATGGAAAGTTACCATATATAACTGATCAAATTACCGTAAATTACCGAAAATTGTCATAAATTTCCGGAAATTTATGGAAATTTTTATAAATGAATTTCAGGTAATTTATGGTAAGTTACCATATTTATCGGTAAAATTACCAGGAATGACCGCAATTTTTCATAAATTTCCAGAAATTTTAAAAAATGAATAAACTGAATTTTTGGCAATTCATGGTAAATTACCATAAATCACCTCTAAAATTACCGTAAATTATCGAAAATGTTCGGCAATTTTTTCATTGAATTTTTGACAATTTGGAATAAATTAACATGAATTTCATACTTCTTTATTTAAAATCTAATGTGGACTGAAATCATGACTGTATTTCCAGAAATATGTGAAATCATCCATTTGCTGTAAAAAATATGATAGCAATTATATATTATTATAAAAATATAATAATTAAATAACGTTATAAACTATTTTTCATCTTTAAACATATTCGAAAAGCCCTTAATGGGTCCTGAATTATGTGAGGTGAAAGAATGGGTTTTATGGTTTCGTTCACGTATTTTTAAAACCTTCAGCTGTTACAACACCAAATATTACCAAAAAAAAGAGAATAAGGAAAAATCGGAGGACTTCCACAAATCAAATGCTTCAGTGTGGGTATTACACAAATCATTCATCAACCTACACATATCCTGTGCTGGAGAATTGTAAGCATTGTCTGCCTTTTCAGTTTCAATATGGAAAGGCTCTTGAGATCGTGTATCAAACTGAGACACTCGAAAATGAAGTCTGCTAAGTAGAAATCAGCAGTTAATTTTACCTGGTAGTATTTTGAATAACAGTTTTCGATAGTGGAGTGATCTTCTATCCTCCAACGGCATTATATTAAAACATTTATAAAGTATAAGGTATGAGCTTCCCCTTTCAGGATAAATACCCTCCTCTTTAAACACCAAATACCTCAAAAAGCTCTTCTGTACCCTTTTGAGTGTCTCAGCATGTGATACAAATTTCGGTAACGATATCACAGATGCATACTCTAGTTATTCTATTTTTCTGGCTTGTTTAATCATTATTTCAATATGATCCTTAAATCTTTATTGCTAGTTAAAATTCATTCCTAGATCGCACGTGGATTCTACTAAACTTAATTCAATATTATTAATTTTGTAATTAAAGATTATGAGAGTTATAGTTCTAGAATACATAACCACATAACTTTTTTCTAGATAAAGCGGCAGCGTAATGAGCCCTGAATTAAGTGAGAAGAAATAATAGGTTTTATGGTTTCATTCACGTAGTTTTAAAACGTTAAGCTGGCAAAACACCAAATACAACAACATCAAAAAAGGAAAAAGACGCCAATGATCATATTCAGAGAGCTCTAAATGAGCTTCAATATAGGGTAAGAAAATAAATTTGTTTCATTAATTTTGATAATCATATTCCGAGGTCCCTAAATTAGCCCTGCTATTGTTGTGTCCAATTAACGTTAAGCTAGTGCAAACCCCATTTTTTATGAACAAAAATGTAGCAATACATTTCAGAATACGGGCTCGAAATAGCCCTGAATGAGTCCTAAATTATAAGATAGGTTACTACATCTCTATACTTCAACAGTGTTGTGCCAGCTTAACATAACTTCCCAAGCTTTAAAACATATTATAAATGTATTTATGATTTAAATATATTACCTTATTGTCGTCGTCTTTTACTTGAATCCGCCTACCTTCTGCAGATACTACACGGGCTCCAATGGCGACATCGAATTCCTTGCTTGAGATAGGTTCAATCCATATGTAATCGCCCTGAAATTAATTATTTGAATTATTTAGGGTGAATATAATTAAAACAAATGGTTTTCAATAAAAAGAAGAATCCGTTTAATCACAATGGACTGTATAACCTGAATGCCAGAGGGCGACTCTGTCGGGGTCACCCGCCTGCCTACAAACAATCCAAAGGATCAATGTAATCCCACGTAGGGATAAATTTCGTATACAAATAAAGAAAAAATAAAATTTAGTTTAAGACTCTAATTTATTTCGGAGACAGTTAAAGAAAATGTTCCTGGAGCTCGTGCTTAAAATACGCGATTTTCGTCTGAATTATTATTTTTCATAAAAGAGCACCCAAATTTTGAATTACAAAAGAATTTGTCTGAGGGATTTATGAGATTTTGTTAGTTAATAAAATCAAAATTTAAAAACTTAGATTCTTTTTCGTTCAACGAAAATGTTGTCAAAAAATCGGAGATAATTTTTTTCTTGAAGATCCGGTATTTTTCAGAAAAATTAATATAATTAACCTGCGTCTCACTAGAAGTAAAAATAAATTTTTCGTGAATATGCGACTTGGAAAAAAGTCTAGAAGCAAAATTGTTGCATTGAAAGGTTTTTACAAGAACTATCTTTCCCTTTTTATATATTTTGCACCATTTTTTGTTGTTGACAAAAATGTATATTTTAGAAATACTCCAAAACTGGTACCAAATACCAAATGATACTAAAAAAAACTTTTTGTAGGACTCTTCCCTTATGGACTTTTTTCCCGTATCGCGAATAAAAAATATATATATATTTTTAGAACAACGATAAATATTTTGATAATTTTAAACTTTTCAATATTTGCTTGCAGACTTTAAAATAATAAGAAACCACAAAAATGGTAATTTAAAGTTAATTTGTGACCACATCCCAAATTTTGTTTATATAGGTGTTCCTACGCTTTGTTGATATTTTTTTAACTTTTAGATTTTCAGTGAATTTTGAGCAAATACTCCTGCGTATCAGGTTGTTGTAGATAAAAATCATTTCTCATTAAAAGGGTTCTGCTTTATTATTAGAATGGTATTTAGTAACAAACAATTGTCATAAATTAAAAATTTGTAAACAATTTATAAAGTTTTAAATTAGTTTTTAAGATAATGAGGACCATGAACAGACAGCAAACTAATTCACTGGAGTATTTGTTCAAATAGGTTATTTTTAACAATGAAATAATATGTTAAATATCGCTTTTATGTTTTTAAATCTATCGTTTAAATCAATATTATTGGGACCTTCGATGGGGTCTAGAGCTCCAATAAACCTTCTAATGGCCCCTGTTACTAACAATAAGACAATAATTCAACTGTTTATTACTTTCCTGTATCACTCATGCGATCACATTTACTCATAACAGATTGAACTACACAATTTATTTTCTTTTGACATTTTCTCTGTTTGCACTTTTCCTACTTCAGTTGTTCTTGCAGAGAACAGCTGAATTCTAATTCACGTCGTGTCTATGACCTAAGTCGGCAGTTAAATTTAAAGAAAGCAACAAGACTTGTGATAACTAATTTCACAAGCATTCTAAGTTTGCTTACAAATATCTACATAATAATTTTGATGTAGCCGTCGCTCACATTAAAAGTTTACACTACACACCCTATTTAATGATTATATTATACAGAGAACATTATATGGAATAATCCCAATTACATGTATTAGAAATCATTTTAAAACTTATAAAAAGTTTTGAATTATTTCGCAGGTAATAAAAATGAAATAGCATTTTTTCATCAAAAGACAATCTTCCTCAAGGAAACTTGGTTAGGTACACCTACATAATTTGATTTAAGCTGAAGATCGACGTGACGGTCAGGTAATTCTCAGGGAGTAGTATACACCTCTTCTTCTGCCCCCCCCCCTTTAAAGAAATGTGCATTGACAAGGATTAAAACTATTTCAAATATGGCAAAAAACAACATTAGTTTGATTTCAAAGTGTTGTGGTTGTGGAAGGAATTACTCGAGACTGACTTGTATGCACTTTGAGTCAAATAGAACCGTTCTGGATTGAAGTGTTGACAATTACACTTTACGGAAGGAAACAAATTGACTTCTACATTCGCCCTCGCCTCACAGCATGAAATAGGATTAGCTTGCCTTCAGTTTCTACCCACTACAACAGGATTGAAGTGAGACGGAAGTAGTTCTGGTTCATATGAATTAAAACGTTGAAGGCAGAAAACGAGATTTATTTGGATTCAAAACGCGGTGAATTTGACGATGTTTGAAATCATTTTAATCTACACTGGGAGCGTGATTTACCGGAACCTGATACACCGTTTCATTCGGTGATAATGTGGTCCAAGGAGGCGAGAGAGAGAGAGAGCAGGAAGAAGAGTGGTTCGAGAATCTCGACTTACCGTGAAGGCCATTAAGGCCAAGCCTGAAACCACCGGTAAATCGTGGTCCCAATGTATTTTAATGCACATTATCTAATTTTAACCGGAGGTCTAACGGACGTTCAGGTTAGGCTCCGGGAATAGCAAGCTTTCATCTGGATTTAAATTTCTCCGACGAAAATGCGTTTGACACACCTGCATTGTTAACGAATTCTTTAAACACAGGAATAACTGATTACGATGGGTTTTGTCTTGTATACAGTAGCTTGGTTAAACTGAACTATATTCTATTCATTTGGGATTTTTAATTGTAGGCCATAAAATTTAATTCTTAATTTTCATTATGCTACAATTCACAACAAGTCGCAATGAATTTCGTTACGTTACAAGCGCTGTAACGTAACATATTTCCAGTTTGATTTCCATATACAAATAACGTAAACAAATAGAAACCAAAGTTTCGTTCTATTTGTAATAAAAAGCAACCTAACGGAACGCAATTTAAGGTCGGGTCCCTGCCTTTTTGTCACTCCTTAATTAAGTATAAAATTTGAGTCATTTACAACTGTATTGTGTTTTTATAAATAAAGGATTTCAAAATTGACAATCCTAAATTGAAGTGAATATTTCCATAATGGTTATAATATGATGAGTGCGTGTTTGTCTTGTCATTTTGAAAGCTGCAGTCTTCTAATTTTTTATCTACATGTTGCGTGCAAGTTAGTTTCCAGAGGCTCAACCAAATTTTAGGATACTTTGCAGTCCAGACAAGACATGCCCAACTCAGGGAAGTTCCCTTCGGGAACACATGTTCCGCGTCCACAACTATTTCTCCTGCAGAGCGGGAGTCGTGGTAGAGGCGTCTTCTCTGTGACGTACGCTGCTTTTTAGATACAAAATATCTGTAGGGGCGCTTGAGGGCGACTAACTTTTCAATATAAAAGTTCAATGGAAATTAGAGTTTTAATTATTTAATTTCAGTATTTTTACGTCTCTTTTCAATGAATGTAATTGGAAAGAGAAATTTACCAAGCGTTTTTTGTTATATATTATTGAATATTTTAATATCGCCATCTTCCAGATTTTATAATATACACAAATGTTGGCTGATACTTTTTACAGTATAACAATCTATTAAAATTATGCACAATCCAAATTGGCTCAAATTTACTTTCGAATGTTATATTTAATACATATAATATTTAATTGAACATATCTGAATTTACTGACACCTCTGGACCATCAATTATTCTGTTTATGGTGCTGCGAGAACTTTGGCTGAATCAAATCATATTTGTAGTCGGAAACGCCTATTCCGCAGTGGCTGGTGTTAAGACGCACTATACTCTTACCGAAAAAAGGCAACTTGTCCAACCCAGAGAATTACAAGCCAATAACTTGTTTCAACACACTGTATAAGATATTTACAGCTATCCTAAACAACAGGGTTGTTTACAGAATTAGGCCTGTGTGCAGAGAGATGTATGAACAAAGACGCTCTAAAAAAGGTGTAGCAGGCTGCCGAGAGAACCAGCAAATCGACAGGTGTATCTCCAAAGATGTAGTAGCCCATCCTCGTCCTGTCAATGACCTGGATTGACTACAGGAAAGCTTTCGATTCAACCTCTCATAGACTTATGAGCTGTCTGTTGGAAAGCTTGAAGATTCATCCACACATAGTGAGATGCATAGGGATTGAGGCCCCTTTGAAAAACTAGAATTACTATTCTATCAGGAAATTATCGTGTGACAACGAATAACGTCACCTTCCAGAGGGGCGACTTTCAGCGCGATACCATGAGCCCTCTGCTTCCTTGCAGCAACTTCTGCCTCTATCTATCGTACGACGAAATTTTACTGAATATCTCTACGGCGACACTAATCATCCCGAGCATATGGTCACTTATGTATTTTATATGGATTGCCTTACGATCTGTACTTTTTGTAAAAGCAAACTTCAGAGTGTTTTAAATATCGCCAAGGAGTACACAGCAGAGATTGGTATGGACTTTGGATTGACAAGTGTACCAAGATTCATCTGAAGAAAGGAAGGTTATTGGCGTTCCCAATGACCCCAGCTTGTGGATATACGTGTCACTGAACATCTTGACACTGGAGAGACCTATACATACCTGGGCGTGCCTCAAAACCACAATCAGGACGTAACATCAGTGAAGCAGTCTCTCCGAAGCAGATATAAACATCTTCTTTGACAGATTTGGTCTTCAAATCTGTCAGTGTTCAATAAAGTATCTGCTACTAAAATGCATGCCCACCCGATTCTACTTTACTCATTTGGAGTGGTTCAATGGACGAGGAAAGGGATCACGGCCCTTGATATCGCCACACATAAGATCATAGATATGCATAAGAGCTTGCATATCAATTCGTCCGTTCCATGATTATACATCTCACGCCGTCAAGGCGGATGCGGACTTCTGAATCTCCAATGTCTTCATAACTGAATGGTTCTAGGTACAGTTTAGAACGCTGCAAATGGCAGAGATCCTCTCCTAAAAAAACACGAGGTAATTCGCGAAGGAGCGTTCTTTCACAAAACCGAGGAGCAGGCAGCCGAGACCGGCATTACTCCATCTAGATACTTCACTTCTAAAAGCCGAAGTAAAGAAAATGCACGGAAACTTTCACAGGCATGTAGAAAATCAGTCCTTGTCGACGGAGAAAACTTTTGTTTCCCTCAAATCATCAGGATTTAATTCAGGTACAGATGGTTTCATTTTCGCATGCTAGGACGGTGTCATTACCACCTTAGTACACCGTGACCGCATCACATGTCAAGAAGTTCCCAGCGATAGGTTCAGAGCGTGTCATGCCCACGCTGAGTATCTAGAGTAAATACTATGTGGGTGCCTCACTCACGAGGGAATTACGTATTACGTATATGGAGCTGCAAAGACTGTACCCAAAATATTCGGTTAACGTAATTATCCTTGGGATCGGTGCTCTCGGAGGTGCGAAACTATCACTGGCTCGTAACCTTAAAGCTGTAGCGATGTGTTTCGCTTGGGGGCCGGGGGCTCTTATTTATCCCTCCGGACGCTTCAGCCTAGCCAGGGTCGGGTTCAGGGATAAATAATGTCACGTCGGTTTTAAATTCAGAGTAATCATGTGTTGGTTTATTCCCCTATGAAGTAGAAAACTAACTTAAATCTAAGTGTGAGTGTGACGATGAGCGTGTCGAAAATGTGTGTTTGCGTGTGCACTTTACCATTTCAAGTGTAAGTGTGGTGTGTCCGCGTCTAACAGATCCTCGTTTTTTCGTGTGAAGTTTGCGTGTCTTAAGAGGGCTGGGGACATGAGCTTTTGTAAGGTCATCGCCGGCCACTATTTTCTTCGAAAGTATAGTGAAAAAAAAAATAGTGAAAAACTTACAGCATCTGCCACCCGGGTACCTGGGTACCCCGCCCACGAAATCCTTGTTAAAAGTCCATTGTAACTTGAAGTAGCTATATGTATTCAATCAATATTTAATTATTCATATTCTAGGAAGGTATTCCTAGTATTCCTACCTAGAACGCAATTATAAAATGGCGTGTTTTCATGCCTCCATAAACGAACGAAAAAGTACGAGTTATGAGCTTAGTCTGGCGGCGCGTTGGATAACACAGGCCGACAAAAATTCGGAAAAATATTTTACCAGGAACCAGAGTATACTTTTCCGAAGGTTTTTGGCGTGCTGAATCCAAATCCGGGGTCAGGATTTCTCTAGTGCCTCAGGTTTTCTGTCGGGGTACCCGGGTGGCTCAGCCATGCTTTTTTTTCAATTGCAAAATATTTCAAGCTGAAAAATTTCTAAAAATATGTGCAATGCAAATTTCGATAGAAAATCGGTTCAATCTTGTATATTCGAGAAGCATTCGTCCTATCTTTATTAGAAAAAAGTTATTTAACAAAACGTATGCCGATGGGTACCCGGGTGACAACACAAGGGTTAAAAATATGCTTGGCCAAAGTTACCCTACTTTTGAAGACTAAGTTGCTTGGTCAAAGTTACCCTACTTTAGAATACTACTTTCTCTGTTTGTAACTATTATTCCACAATTAAACTGTAAGAGTTCAATACAAAACGCTTCTTTTCTAGTATATTGAGAAATTTAGTTCCAAACTTTCTCTGGATATCAAGTATATTTCGAAACTATGCCAATGAAATGTTTCGATTAGACGAATATTCAACTAGAGTATTTTCAACATTTTAAACTTTATTTCGACTGCTTACGGCTACTATATCAGTAACTATTGTTAACAATTATTACTTGTGTGGTATGCCTGGGTTTATAAACGAATAAGGTTGAAGGTTTGTTTCATGATAATTGAAAAGGAAATAAATCTATAAAGATCAACTGGGATTGAAAATATTAACCGATTTTTTTCAATATTTTTTTGATTTACTCGTAATAATATACAGAGACTAATTCAGTCTATTAAAATTGAATTAATTTATATTGTAGAAAATTTGGATTTTTCTCCGCTGTGTCTAATCTTAAACAACGGGAAGTTCGCGCCCGTCAAAAAAACCGTCCGCTCGGCAATCTACCCCCTGTCGCAAGGTTACCGGTTTCCAGACAATGCCTGACCTAGGCCGACTGTCCTTTGATGATGACTTCATTGCAGGCAATTTTTTTCATAATTTTTTTCCAATGTACATCAGTGAGCACGAGAAAGAGAGAGAGCCGATGTTCAGCGTGCACAAGCGTATTCAAGCCGGTCCCTGTAAGCATGGTAAAAGCGGTAAACGGTCGGGTTCGCGGGCAAAGCGGATCATCGGCGAGCGAGGCAAGCGCCGCATGACGTGCGTGGTCACTAGGTGGTCGATCCGGTTCGTCAGGTCGGTCAGGTTGATGTTAGGTGGCAGGGGAAGACCCCATATTTTCCCAGAGTAGTCTGAGTGAGTCAATGTACCCCTTTGCTCGATGGACGAACATAGTTGCTGCAGGTAGTCGTACAGCTAGCGGGCCTTCCAAGCGGGCGCAGGAACTCAGGTTAGTCCAGGTTAGGTCGTGTATCAACCAGCGAACCCCTTTGCCCGACGTACGGCCATAGTTGCGCCAGGTGGTCGTATGTCGGGTTGACTTCATCAAAAGCTCCTGCGGGAGATGTCTAGGTGGTGATGGGGGGGAGGGGGGGTTGCTTCCTGAAGGGGGCGTCAGACAGGTTGTCCTGGTTGACGTCACCCCATGCCTTTGCGAATCGTGGCCGTAGTTGCTCCAAGCGGTCATGATTCGCCTCGGCCTCTAAGCACAGTGCGAATTCCCCAGGAGTTCGTCGGCTGTTGGTCCCGGTCGCTCTACCATTGTAGCTCCAGGTATTAGAGAGACGAGTAAGTTCGTCGAGCGCAGGCACCCTGGTGTAGCCGGCTTGTCGCTCCCGGCGAACTGTATTTTATTCTGCGGCCGCGAGTCCTTTTAATGTCTTGCGGCTGATGGACTGGCGGGACGCGCAGGCGCGCCGTCGATTCTTGCAAGAACGGGGGTAGTCGGCTCTCGTCTCGTGACGCGTATCTTCCTTGTAAAGATGTATCTATGTATGCAACGAGTAGAGGTACTGCTCGTTACAAAGCCATACCCGCGTGCTAAAAATATGCCGAAGCACTCACGACATGGCTGCAGAAAGCTGTCATCCTTGGGTCGCTTCGGGTCCTCTAGATACACGAGGGTTTCGCCGGCCTTTCATTGTGATTTCATCATATCCCGTGGCTACTCATCTCACGGTTGTGAGACATCGTATTGATGTGATTATATATATAGTTAAAAGTTTGTCATAAGGACAACCGCAGCATTTCGCCGGGAGCGGGTGCTAATCTGAAAAATTCAATACGATGATCCGGCGAAAGTCTCGTGCACCCTGAGGACACGGAGCGACCCAAGGACGACCGCCTTCTGCATTCTCCCTGCAAGTGCCTCAGCATTTTGTTGCATAGAGCTTAAGATCATCCATGTAAAATACATGAGTTACCTTATGCTTTCGATTTCCAGGTTTGCCACAGAGGTACCCTTCGGAATGGCGAAGTGCGAGAGATAGTGGCAATAATGTGAGGCAAAAGAGGAGAGAGCTCATGGTGTCGCCCTGAAATACACCTCTCTGAAAGGTGATACTGTTAGTGATCACACGATATTTTCCAGATAAGATGGTAAATCTGGTTTTCCAAAGCGGCATTAATCTCTCTATGCATCTCACGATGTGTGGATGAACCTTCAAGCTTTCCAACAGACAGATGATAAGTCTATGGGAGGTCGAATCAAAATCTTTTCGGTAATCTATCCAGGCCATCGATAGAGATCGTTGGTAGGATGCTGCATCTTTACAGACACATCTATCGATGAGCAGGTTCTCCCGACATCCTGCTACGCCTTTCTTCGAGCCACGTTGTTCATACATCTCTCGCCACACAGGTTCAATTGTCCGAAGAATCCTATCATTTAGGATGGCTGTGAAGATCTTATACAGTGTGTTCAGACAAGTTATTGGCCTGTAATTCTTAGGGTCAGCTAAGTTGCCCGTCTTAGACAGGAGCACTGTGCGCCCTTCCACCAACCACTCCGGAATAGGCTCTTCCGACTTTAGATATGAGGTGAAAATTCAGGTCAGATGCTGGTGGGTTGAAGGAAACTTCTCCCACCAGAAGGTCTTGATACCATCTGGTCCCGGAGCGGGAAAGTTCTTCATGCCTTTTAATACGTTTTTCACCTCCTCGGTAGTGATGGGTGGGCATTCTTCCTCAGGTGTTATGAGGGCATTGCACAGCTCCTTGAAGCTACTTATGTTCTTTGAGTCTTCTTGAAGTGGATGCTGGACCTCGTAGACTTCTCTCCAAAACGCTTCGACCTCCTCTGGTTTGGGCGGATGGTCGACAGTAATTGGAGGGTCTTGGAAGAGTTTAGATGGATCAGATGAAAATTGTTGATTTTCTCTGACCCACCTCTCTCTCCGCTCTAGACTTCTCCTAGCGTTAGATAGTATTCGTATTCTGTCAACAATATGCTGTCTGATGGTCATTAGCTTTGATTTGTTGACTGTGTGATGATGGATCCGCAGTTCGCGCGCGAACCGTCGAACCTTGGCAGTGAAATTCCTGCCAGATGTTATGTAGTCAATCACACACTGAATGCGGGACGCGTACTGTCTAGCCCAGCCTATCTTTGTGCTGAGTTGATGCATTCTTCTTTTGGTCTTATGATCAACCGTTGGTTTTGTTTTACGGCTTGCATCTGACAAACTTCTGGCTGCATTGTACACACCACAACTGATAGTCCAGGGGTCGGATTCTTCGGAAAAATCTCCACGAAGTTCATCATCCAATTCACTCAGATCTTTGGACTAGGGAGAAACCTGAATGTTGATGTTTCTCCGGGTCCTGAAGCATCGTTCTTCCTCTATTGGATGCCTGTTCGCGGTTGGTATCAGTGTTGCCTCTCTTTCTCTGTTGCCGGCTTGTTCTAGATGCGGTTGAGTAGGCACTCCGCTTATATAGCCTCTTTTCCGGAGGTTCTCGGCATGGTTTCGCAGACGTTGTTGCGAAAAGTCTGAGAGCTCTGGGTGTTTCTCGCACCACAGAGCATGCAGTCGTGCCATGTAACCTTCTCGTTCAGGGACCATACTGGCATCGTAGCACTCCAGCAGGCCGTCATTGAGTTGATCCGTCCACTTAGAAGCAACAAGATTCCGCCGGTCAATCGCATTGACTCCGTCTTGATTGGCTCCCCCAACTGTAGGGTAGTCGGCATTGTTGTCCGACCCATTGTCGGGAGCCCTGCGCGTTCGATTGTTTTGAACCGCACTTACTACAACTATGTTTGGTGTTGTCATTGTTGTTCCCACGAGCAGCTAGGGAAAGGGTTCGTCCATCCTTGTAGAGCCCCGCATGCAAGGATAAGGCTGTATACTCTGAGAGTCGCCGATTTCCCAGAATCACCGTTAGAGACACCTCACCAAGGTGACATTCAACTTTCGGCACGGTTCTCACGCCTTCGCTTGGGGGTTATTCCTTCGGGACCATCCCTGGACAATTGTCCGCGACTGCTTATTAATTATTGTAACCATATTCAGCAGAAACCCTTGGTACAGGGACCCTCTATCCGCAACCCGAGGACGCGTTCGGAGGCTTTGTCATAACACCTTCGGTTCTATTCCAAAGGAATCAAAACCGAAACCGAACATATATATATATATATATATATATATATATATATGACGTGCGCCGAAGAAAGGGAGCTTACTCTGGAAAACTCGAAATCGAGGTTTTTACACCTTTCGATAGTTTTTGAGTTGCTCTTTTTAATGAAACCATCGAAAAAAAATTCCGAGCGTTATTATTGCTAATAATTGAGTTGATAGGTACCCGAGAAATCGTGCTTTCGCTCGAGAGCTTGAGATCCCGTGAACACCTCCCACCACTCACCAATAAATCTCCGCGTCTCATCTATACCCCGTCCGTGAGCAGCGCCGCTATATGCGTGAGAATGTAGTGGCAAGCAGTGAGGGAAGATTTCGTGGTCTTCCCTCTCTTCTAAAAGTCGCGTCTATCGGGTCGACTTCGACCGCTCGTCCTGAAAAATCTCGCTTTCCAGAGTAAGCCCCCTTTCTTCGGCACACGACACACACACACACACACACACACACACACACACACACACACACACACA
>CAKNXH010058326.1:22004-40891 GCA_932178445.1 Andricus quercusramuli | reverse complement strand
ACACACACACACACACACACACACACACACACACACACACACACACATATATATATATATATATACATATAATTTGAAAATATGCCATTGTCGGAGTAGGAAAAAAGTAAATTCGAATTCATTGTTTTGTGTGTGTGCATGTGTGTCCGCATAAAAAGGCCCTCATGGCCGGTGTTAGTTTAGGAGATATTTGCGCTTTTCTAAGTCATGGCCAAGAGCATTATTTTCGCGTTTGAGTGGGGTATGATACTAGGACAAATGCTGAGTCTATTAGCACAATACACGTGTCCTGAAAATCAAAATTGAAATTGATTAATAAAAACATATTTAAAAATAAATTCTATATGAAAAAATAGCTTTTTTGAATTATGTAGAAGGAATCTGTATTATAATTAAATCTGTATTACAATTTAAATTTAAAACTTTTTGTACTCTCTGAAACGACGTAAAATAAAAAGTGGGCCGTAAATCTTTTCTTAGTCAAATTTAGACTTTTACTCTCAAGGGTGCGACGGACGCTGGACAGCCGGGATTTTTTTGAGTTGGCTAAGAAATGAAGCTTTCATACCTCTAAGACAGCCGATTATAACAACTACAAGATGGGCTTTGTAGCCTTGGTACAACCTGCTCAGCTCGAAAAGAAGTGCTTGATATTTCGCCCGTTTTTCTTTCTCCTTTACCGTGATCTCACCATCAGCTGGTGCCGAGAATACAATCACATAAATGATCTTCGTCTTCAGATCTTGGAGGAAAATATCAGGCTTTGTAGTACTGATAAGTTGAGCGGTGGAGAACGATAAATTCCAGTAGATCTTACACTGATCGTTCACCTCAACGCTCTTGAGTTCCCCCTGAGCGTATGGCAAGACGGGCAATAGGTCAATATCATAGAATGCCTATGTACCCATGGCATGCATATTTTGAACGTCCACTGAGAACATGTCCAAATGTTTCTGGCTCTTGCTTTCACTCTCGGCAGTTGGTATCGCCTACAGGTACATTCATTATGCGCTCACGGTAAACTAAGGTGTCTATAATGCCATCCTGACAGGTAATAAGAAATTCCTCAGTCTCCGATCTCAATCCAACCGACATGAGAAACATTTGGGACAGACCCATCAATAGCTCTTCTCTACGTATATTGAAGTAGAATTTAACATGAAGGGGCTTGTCATGTTTTATTGTACCTTGTGTCTTGTTGTCAAAAAATTTAATTTGTTTATTTGTAATGTAATTTTTCACGATTAAACAAAAACTACCAAAACTTAATCCAATCTGATCATTTTTTAAAAATTAATCGTGCCTACACACAGAGGAGTGCATACTACATAAATATTACAGACAGGCAGCTACGAATCTATCGTTTTTTCTAATTCAGGAGGTCTCAAAATGTGGAAATGATATCAAAAATATTGAAAATGCTTTAACTTTTTGAACTTTCATCCAAAATAGCTGGCTAACCAACTTGTCCTTTTCTGTTAGGCCTCAAAGAGGTGTGCCAGAGCTAAATCCAGTCTGATCATTTTTTCGAAAACTATCGTGCCTACAGACTACAGACAGACCACAGACTACAGACAAATAGACAACTTCGTGAAAATTGTTTTTTCTGACTCAGGGGGTCTCAAAACGTGAAGATTTGATGAAACCCGACGAAGTCAAATTTAACATGAAACAAATACCTTCTCACTAGGATGAGAATGTAAAAGATTACATAAATCGGTACACAGGATAAGCATAGGCAGAAACCTTGCGAATGCAGATAAAGTGGAAATGGAATAAAAAGAAGATGAAGTAGAAAAAAGTCGATTTTTCGCTAAAATACAAAAAATCTCGGTGCTAAATAAAACTCCCGAAGTTTTCCTGGTTTTTTCAGAGTGGAATAAAATTCCCCGGTTTCTCTAGGTTTTTCAGTCTGCTAGACACCCTGCGTAATTGCACAAGTAATTGCATTGGGGGAGTTAGCGCAATGTAACGTGTCTGACTGCAAGAGCCGGAGCTACCCGGGTGACGGGAGTAGATACCCTGGGCCATAGCGCGGCCTGTGATTGGTCGAGAGGCGTGGCCTAAAATGAGTGGTGGGGGTGAAAAGGGGGTGTGGCCTCTCATGATTGACCGAGGGGCGTGGCCTAATTACAAAATGGCGCTAATTAGGTGTGTGACCTAATTACAAAATAGCGCTAATTAGTGGTGTGGCCTAATTACAAAATGGCGCTAATTAGGGGTGTGGCCTAATTACAAAATGGCGGTTATACTAATTAATCGAATAAGTTTTTCTGAGTTGGAAAAGGGGAGGGGTCACACATGATTCCATCGAGTGGATGATTCTCACCTGTAAAAAAGGGAGGGGGCCCACCCCCTCCCATCGAATGAATGTGTCGAAGTTTTAAAATGGGAGGGGGCCCCACCCCCACCCTGTGCGAACCTGCGAAGATTCATGAATGGGCATGTTGCGCCTCGAAAAGGGGAGGGGGCCCCACCCCCTCTCTGTTATTTCAAGAGCAAAGGACGATTTGGAAAAGGAGAGAATTAATTATCCTTATTTTCTATCTATCTAGGTTGGAAAAGGAATTTTAAACAAAGCTACACATTTTTAAATTATAATTCCATATCTGTTTTTATTGAATATTCAGCAAAATACATTTAATTATGTACGTGTAAAAAAAATAGGTTCAACCTCGCCAACAATGTATGGAATTAAGATGGCTGTCAGTTCCATGAAAACGATTTCAAAATATAATTTGACGAATTCTTTCTCAAGTTTTGTTTGTACCTGACTTTTGAAGTATGTAGATTTAAACTTAATTATCTGACGAGCGTAGGGGTGAGGTGGGAAAAAGAGAGGAGAGTATGTTGATAGTGGGTGGGGATTTTAATGCAAGGATGGGGAGCGAAGGGGGACTTTACACGGAAGGGGAGAGCTTCGAAAGGAAATCGAAAGATATGATAATAAATAAGGAGGGGGAGATTCTAAGGGACTGGATGGAGGGTAGAGGCTGGGCGGTGGCGAATGGTATGGCAACGGGGGACGAAGAAGGAGAATACACATACGTAAGTAAGGTGGGGGTATCGGTGATAGATTACGTGGTTATGAATATGCAAGGATGGGAGGAGACGGAAAAATTCGCAGTAGAGGGGAGGGTGGAATCAGACCATCAGCCATTGAGTCTATGTATAAGAGGTGAGGGTGGCGGAAGACAAGACGGGGAAGAAGTCTCGATAGGGGAGAGGGTGACCTGGACGAGGGAGGCGGTGGAGAAGTATCAAGAGGAGCTAGGAAAGGTACGCTTTGGAAGGGAGTCGGTGGAAGAGATATGGGAGGATCTGAAAGAGAAGGTGAAAGGGTGTGTGCAAAAGAAGGTATTTAGAAAGAAGAAGAAAGGAATGGTGAAGCTGTGGTGGGATAGGGAACGTAAAAAGATGAAAAGGAAGGTGAAGCGGAAGTACAAGAAGTGGAAAGAGGGTAATGCGAGGAGAGAGGAGTACGTAGAAATGAGGAAGGAGTTTAGAGTGATGTGTAAGAAGAAAGAACAGGAAAAGGAGAAAGAGCTGGAAGAGGAGTTAGCAAATGTTAAGACAGAGGGGGACGTCTGGAAGATAATGAATAGGTTTAGGGAGCGGAGGGTGGGGGGCAGCGAGTAAGAGGAGGGGAGGGGATTTCGGAGGGATTCTGGATGGATAGGGGGTTAAGGCAGGGGTGTCCTCTGAGCCCAACGCTGTTTGCGATTTGAATTGCGGATATGGAAAGTAAGCTGGAGGCTGGGGTGGTAGGAGGAGTCAGGATAGGAGGGGTTAGAATTTGGTCACTAGCGTATGCAAATGACATAGTGTTACTGGCAAATAGCGAGGAGGCCTCAAAGGAAATGATGAAGAGGTTGAGAAGATACCTGGATAAGAAGGGGTTAGAGTTGAATGCGGAAAAGTCCAAGGTTATGGTGTTCAGAAAAGGAGGAGGAAGGGATAAGGGAGGAGAGTGGAAGTGGAAGAGAAAGAGAAAGGAGGTGCAGGAGGTGAAAGAGTTTGTGTACTTGGGCTTCGTGTTTCGGAGGAATGGGGGAGTGGATGGTCACATAAAACAGAGAGTGCAATATTTATGTGAGAAAGGAGAGAAAGGAAGTCAGGAGCTTATAGCGAGGATGAGGTGTGGGTGCATGGAGGGTTTCAATAGGTTCTGGCTCTCACGGGAGAAGAGGATGTGTGAACTGTGTGGAAAGGGGGATGCAAGAGTGGAGCACTGGTTGGAGGAGTGCGTGGAGGTGGAAAGAAGTGATATAAGCATGGAGGTATTGTTGCATGAAAAGGGGGAAAAAAAGGCAGTAGCATGGGTGAAGGGAGTGTTAGGTAAGATGGAGATGATGAGAAGGAAGGAGGAAGAGGAATGGAGATGGAAAGATTGTAAATAGGAGAAAAAGTATATATAAGTAACATGTAAATATTGCAAAGAGTAGATAAGTAGTAGGTATTAGAGCGAAAACAGATGTTCGCAAGCGAGGCAATGAGAAAAAGTAGGGACATGCGTGCGAGGCGAGGCGAAGCGAGGAAGGCAAGGCGATAAAAGCGTGCGACTTAGAGATAAGGAATGGATGGATGTTAGTCTTTAAGGGTTAGTTTTAAGAAAATTCTGTAAAACTGGAAGTGTAAGCAAGTCAATGTTTTAAATTCAGCAGGCTGAAAAATAAACGTTTATCTATCTATCTGACGGATTAACTTCTCATTCGGTGAGTTTATATTTTCAGAGACCAAATAATTGACAATCGTTTCAACTAAAAAATCTTTACATCCTTCTACGTTTTTCAATATTCGTTGCATTCTTCTGAACCTTTCATCTACACACACAATGACATTTTTCAGTCCTTCGAAACTAGACTTCTGAAGAACTATTTCGGGGGTATATATCTTTTTCTTCTTGGCCTCCATCTCTGCCGGGTCCGTTCCATTGTTACCCTCGTCGTTGCGTTTCTTGCCCTCCCGGAGAATTATTGCCTTGTTCCCGTCAGCGGTCGTAAACAGGAGCGCGTATTTACCCAATTCAATGGTTTGCAGGTATAAAGGTGAATTACAGACACAGAAGTACGATTCTATTATATCCAAGTGTTGTTTGAGATTTGTCCAAGTTGCCGAGTCGAAGGTAATTCCACTGCCTGAGCTGTTCATAATTTTAATGACCGATTGAAATTTTCCATCCGATTGAACCTCTAGTCCAATTAGAATAGTCTTGGAAAATGAATAATTAAGTCCGTAAACAGTTGGCAGAATCATTTGTTGTGTGGTTCTCTTCATGCAATTTGTAGACATCATGACCAATCGTTTAAGAGCAGCTTTAGTCAGTATTTGTTCAAGAGGTGTTGACTTGGGTTTGATCCTTTTTATTTTTGGTGTTTCAGGAACAGCTTTATTAGGCTGCGTGTCAGACGAAACTTCGATAGTTTGAGTGTCCATGGACTTTGAAAAATCAAAGACTTGCGATGATTCTACCTCTACTGAATCGATGTTAACTCGTGACATAGTGGCTCGTTCAGATATAAAAACTCAACTGATTCACAGAAGTTCCTCACATGCTTTTATATATGTGAAATATTTGAGGAGTGGGGATAGCATTCTTTGTTGAGAGGGGAGAACCATACCATATGTGGCGAGTGTGGGAACCGTTATGTCGCACATGTGAAGAAAGAATATAATGCTGTATTTCCTAGAAATTACACAATGGACCGGGTGTTTCATATAAATCACACAAGAAACCTACATGTAATTGAAATTGCACAAAAGAATATGTTATGTATGTAAATCACACAAAAGAATTAGTATTTTCCAAGAAAATCAGACAAAAGAACACGCGTGTACTATAAATCACACATTCTCTTATTTTCCAGGAATTTCACAAAAGATTTTGAACACCTGCAACCTATAAATCACACATGACAATATGTCCTTCTAGAAACTTCACAAAAGAATATGTGTTGAACGCCTGCAATCATAAATCACACATGAGACTTCGTATGTTCTGAAAATTCCAATTTTCCAGGAATTTCACAAAAGAATATGTGCTTCACACTTGCATCCATAAATCACACATGACATTTGATACATTCCAGGAACATCACAAGAAGAATGGTCCAAGTTAAAGACTTAGTTTATAGCCTGATGGCTATCGCGTATCGCCTGACGGACGCGGAGTGTTTGTTATATCTCCATATCATACTGCTAACTTGTGATCCAAATGAGATATCCCGGATATCTCATTTGTTCGTTTCAAACAGTGCGTTACGCTTAGCGTATAATATTTTTGTGGAGCGAAGTGCTCGATTAGCACGCAATCTATTAGGTAGGTGTTTTTCGTGAAGTTATTTACCCACTATGACGTATGTGTGTGTGTGATCCTTTTTTTCACAAGTTTTTTTTCACAAGGTTCGTCGCGATGAAGCTGTAGATGAGGATGGACTACCAATGCGTTGCAGGGACTATGAGGCGGAAGACCTTATGTTAGCTCCATCAACTAGTAGTGGGATATTCTCCGCATCTATGCTTGAGTTACAAGGTAAGTTTTTAAATTAAGTTTCCAAAAATATTTTTACGATTTTACAATAATAATTTTTTTCAAAAATATTACAAAGATTTCCAAAAATGTACAAAGTTTTTTCAATGATTTCTTAAAAATTATATAGACACTTCCAATATTTTTTAAACAAATTATATCTTTCTTTTTCGTTATAAAAAATAAAGTAAAATTTTTTTACATTTAATTCAGTGACATTATACACTAGTATTTTTTTAGTATTTTTAAAAGTATAAAGATTTAAACATTTTTACGATAATCCATGTTCAAAATTATCTGCTTAAAAATTAATGAATAACTTGGTTAAATTTAATGTAAAAATTTATTTTCATTTGTTGTTTTTTTCGTTTGTTTTGAACAAGAATATCTTTCGAAATGTTTCAATTTCCATTCACTTTTTAAAATAATAGAATTTAATTAATAATTTCGTTGGAGCGAGTGCAGAAAAGTCTACTTTATATTTCAACGAAAATGGGGATAAAAGAGATAAATTTTCAAACTTAATTTAATCAAATTATTCATTCAGTTTTGAACATATAATTCTAAACATGAAAATGGTTAAAAACTTTTGTTCTTTATACTCTTTTAAAATGATAAGAGTGAACGAATAATTTTCATGAATTTAAATGTAAACAATTTTACAAATATTTTAAGATTTGACAATGTCGATTTTTTCAGAAATCTTTCAAAGATTTAAAAAATTCACAACGTTTTTAAAATATTTCAATTTTTTCATAAAAAATTACGCATACACTTCAAATATTAAAAAAAAAAATTATGTTTCTATTTAGCTGCAAAAATAAAGGAAAATTTTTTACATTTAATTCAGTGAAAATATTCATTCACTTCTATCATTTTATAAAAGTATGAAGATTTAAACATTTTTGCGATAATCCATGTTCAAAATTGTCTGTTTATAAAGAAATGGATAATTTCTTTGAATTTGATATAAAAAAAAACTTTTTCAATTTTTTTTTCTTTTGTTTTGAACAACAACATTTTAAAAATATTTCAATCATAATTCACTTTTGAAATAATGCTAGAATTTAATGAATAATTTCGTTCAAGTGAACGCGGAAAAATCCACTTTATATTTCAACGAAAATGGGGATAATAGAGATACATTTTTAAACTTAATTTAATCAAATTATTCATTCATTTTTGAACATATAATGTTAAACATGAAAATCGTTTAAATGTTTTCATTCTTTATACTCTTTTAAAAAGAGAAGTGTGAACGAATAATTGTCATGAATTAAAATGTAAACAATTTTACAAATATTTTTTAAGATTTTACAATAATGATTTTTTCAAAAATATTTCAAAGATTTCAAAAAATTCACAAAGTTTAAAAAATATTTTAATGATTTCATGAAAAATTGCATTGACACTTCAAATTTTTTTCAAAAAATTTTATGTTTCTTTTTTCGGTGCAAAAATAAAGTAAAAATTTTTACATTTAATTCAGTGAAAATATTCATTCACTTCTATTATTTTTATAAAAGTATAAAGATTTAAGCAATTTTACTATAATCCATGTTCAAAATTATTTGCTTAAAAAAATAAATGAATAATTTGGTTGAATTTAATGTAAAATTTTGTTTTCAATTTTTAAATTTATTTTATTTTTTTATATTTTTGAACAAGAATATCTTAAAAATGTTTCAATCTTTATCCACTTTTAAATAATATAATTTAATGAATAATTTTTTTGATGCGAATGCAGAAAAATTCTACTTTATATTTCAACAAAATTTTTTTCTTTATACGCTTTTAAAATGACAAGAATGAACGAATAATTGTCATGAATTAAATGTAAAAAATTTGACTTAATTTTTTCAACATAACAGAAAATTTTATGAAATCATTGAAATATTTTGCAAAATTTGTGAATTTTTGAAATTTAGAGAGAAATTTATGAAATGTTTTAAGATATTTAAAACATCTACGAAATCTTTGGAACAATTGACATATGTGAAAATCTTTAAAATCTTTCTGAAATCTTTCAAACTATCGAAACCTTTTTCAGTTTAAAAAATATTTGTGAGAAGTTTAAAATATTTTTAAAATGCAAATTTAATTCAAAATCTAAAAATTAAAATGTTGAAATCTAACTTTAGCTTCTATTTTACACAGACAACGTAAGCAGATAATTTTAAATATGGATTATCGTAAAAATATTTTAATCTTTAATTTCTATTTTCACAGGCAACGTAAATTTAATGGCATTGGCTGATGCAGCCGCTGCGGAGCGATTGCGCTAAAATAACGCGTACTGCTAGACTGCGTCGGTACAAGAAAAGTAGTGCAAGAAGGCAACAAAATCGAACCTTTCGGGCAGATGAAAGAAGGTTCTATCGTGAACTGAGTGTAAAGCAAAATAACCAACAAGACACCGAAGTCCCTCAATTGGAAGACATGACTAACTATTGGTCAGATGTTTGGGGAAAAACTAACAGAAGCAATTTGGACACTGCGTGGTTCCAACTAGAGAAAGCAAGAGCAAGCAATGACCCTGAAATGGAGCTGACGAACATCACAGCTTTGGATGTTTCAGCGGTTTTGAAAAAAGCATGTAACTGGAAAGCTCCAGGTCCGGACATGGTGCACAATTTCTGGTACAAGTACCTGACCAGTGTGCATCCTGCGTTGGCACGGTGTTTTCAGAAGATCATCGAACATCCAGATCTGATGCCAGGCTTTATGCTGCAGGGTACTACGTATATGTTGCCTAAAAAACCAGACGCTCAAAATCCATCTGAATTTCGACCGATAGCCTGTCTTCCAACAATATATAAATGTCTTACAGCTATCATAGCAGATAAGGTATATTCTCACTTCGACGTGAATGACATCCTTACAGAAGAACAAAAAGGATGTTGTAAAAACTCCCGAGGCAGTAAAGATTTAGTCACCATAGACGCTGTTGCCATGACGCAAGCTCGTAAACACCAAAGGAACTTGCACATGGCATACATTGACTACAAGCAAGCGTTTCCTTCCGTACCACATGACTATTTGCTTGGAGTCTTAAAAGTATACAAAATTTGTCCACGCATCATTGACTTCCTAAGTCGTGCGATGATGCTTTGGGGTACATGAATCAAGTATTTTGATCATGGACAACCAAGGATAACTAGATTAATACGCATTACTACGGGTATATTCCAAGGAGACTCCTTCAGTGCATTATGGTTCTGTTTAGCGTTGAACCCACTGAGCAAAACTTTAAATAGCATGTCTCATGGGTTCCGAGTAAATGATAATGAGGATGGTCATCAAGTGACCCATCTTCTATACATGGATGACCTAAAGCTATACGCTAGTTCGGACGAGAACAGTGCATTTAACCAGAGGAGAATTAGGTAGCGCAGAGATAGAGAACGATTTCGGGAATGACATCGAGGCAAGCTGATGTCTTTACAACACCATCTGTAAAGCGGATCTTGACTACACGCCCTTGAATTTGTCCTCAGAGGAGGCCTTGAATATCAGGGCAGAAACCATAGAGGAATTAGAAACGCAATGGTGACAGAAAGCCATCCACAGCGAACACCCCAAAACGCTAGATCAATATGAAGTGGATAGTGAGGCATCCAATATTTGGCTGAGAAAGGGACTCCTGTATCCAGAAACGGAAGGATTCGTCATGGCGATTCAGGATAGGGTTGTCAGCAACAGGAATTATCGCAAACACGTGTTACATCAAGACGTGGTTGACCGGTGCCGATTATGTGGAGATACCAACGAATCCATCGAGCACATTATTGATGGTTATCGCGTCATGGCTCGAAGAGAATATACGCATAGACATAGTGATGTGGCGGGCATTATACATCAACAACTTGCCCTAAACCTAGTACTCTTAACAGAATGGATGCCTTTCTATAGATACATTCCAATGTCCGTTTTAGAAAATGAAGATTACATCTTATATTGGGATGTGACTATCCAGACGGATCATTACATACGAGCCAATCGACCTGACATCGTGATGCGAGAGAAAAAAGGTGGAAGAGTCTACATCATCGACATTGCTTGTCCGCTTAACCGAAATTTGCAGGCAACCTATACAACCAAGATTCATAAGTATAGCGAGCTAAGGCATGAAGTTAAGGCAATATGGAGGAATGTGAAACATGCATCTATTCATCCTATTGTGATTTCGGCTGCAGGCAATGTGCACGCAAGATGCACCGAACATCTTGAACATTTAGGAGTCAGCAGGGTACTGGCGGCAGCTCAAAAGGCGGTTTTATTAAACACCTGTCGCATTGTAAGAAACTTTCTAGACCATCAGGAAGCAAGTGACTAAGAACCTATGGCATGATACATGGTAGCTCTAAGAAAGCATCCAGAGGCGACTGGTGTCACCTTCAACACTCACGGCCGCTGTGTAAGGATAACAGCGGCAAAGCCAAACTGCAAACTACACCATGCTTCTAATTTTGTACCTACAACATCATCGTAAATGATTTCGAACAACGTATTGAAATAACTTATAACATCCTCATCTCATCAGTCACTTGACTTAGTCCGTGGCTATGACGAAAAACCGGGTTCACCCGAGAAAAAGTTTGAAAACAAAATAATGTTGTTTGTATAAATTTAATTTAATTTAATTAGGAAAAAATTTAAATTTTAATAAAAACATTTTTAGATAAACCCTCATTTATTTTAATATCCCTCACTTTGAAAAAATTTTTTTTAAATTTGTATGTTAGATTTTTAAACTTTTTAGGAAACCTGGAGGAAATTTAGTTACCCGCAAAGATCCACAGGAGAGAGAGAGAGAGAGAGAGAGATAGAGAGAGAGAGAGAGAGTTGGTCAAGTGTTGGCGGTGGCGGTGGCGGCGGCGGCCATGTCTCTTAATACGCTCATTTGAGACATGGGCGGGTGCAGCATCCAGGATATTAGCTCATTTCCTGGACGCTAGAGGCGCGCGGAGCAAGCTGGTACTTAATGAGTTGAGCTCATGCTACCAAGGTATCAGCTGATTTACCCGGCCGCTGCGGTTTTTTAGCTAACCTCGTTCTAAAGTTTTTTTACAATATTAGACTGTGTGTGTGTGTGTGTGTGTGTGTGTGTATGCGCGTGGGAGGTGGCAAAAATGTATAAAAGAAGGTGATCCTTTGATTCATCATTTTATTTGTAGAATGGATACAAGATGGAAACATCCTTTCACATCGATTATTTGCGGTCCTACAGGATGTGGTAAGACATTCTTTGTAAAAAAATTTATTCGTCACATTGGTCAAATGTGTGATGCAGTTTTCGAGCGAATAATTTTCTATTATTCTGAATGGCAACCATCTTATGTTGAATATGGAAAAAATATTGAATTTCATGAAGGTTTGCCTCAGTCATCGGATTATTGCAATGATAATCGGGTGAAATTAATAATTATTGACGATTTGATGCGCGAATCTTCAAATAATACAATAGTCGATCTTTTTACCAAGGGTAGCCATCATAAAAACTTGAGTGTAATTTTTATTTCTCAGAATCTGTTTCATCAGGGCCATGGTCAACGTTATATATCGTTAAACGCAAATTATATTGTTGTTTTTAAAAATCCCCGTGATCGTGCACAAATTCAACATATGGCACGGCAAGTATTTCCTGAAAATCTACGATTTGTCCAAGAACCCTACCACGATGCCACTTCACAATCACATGGCTATCTTCTCTTTGATTTAAAACAATCAACTCCTGATAATTGTCGCTTCAGAACGGCAATATTTCCCACTGATCCGTTTCACTACGTCTACGTTCCTGCAAAGGGTATAAAACCCCGAAACAGTGATACTTGTGTTCCAGTCGTGCACATGTGATGAAGTCGAAAACACGTAAATGTCCTATTGATGTGAAAAACGCCGCAGCGTTGCGTGCTTTATACCATCTAAACGCCAATCAACGTCGTGTAGTGCTTAAGACTGCTCATCCAAAACTTGTTAAATGTATTTGTGAGTGCGTGTTAAATATTTTACACGGGAATGTACCTCTGAAGAAAAGTGAAAAACTAAAGTTGAAAAAACATCGACACGCGTTACGGAAATTAGCCACACCGCGCGGTACATAGAAAAGTAAAAAAAGTTTTATCATACAAAAACGTGGATTTTTACCACTTTTGATAGCACCCATTATCGGTTCACTTCTTTCAAATGTTTTCTCATCAAGATCCTCGTAATCAACCACATGGAGCATGCCCGAAAAATGGTACTCGTGCCTAATGATCGCCTAGCACAACTCCATCAACATACCTCAATCGATCAACATTTTTCACCACAACAACAACAACAGCAAAATGATGTACAAAATATAAATTTTTCTCTACCAACCGCCCAAACTCCTGGTAATGCTCTTAGTAGGTTGGATCTGGAAATGAGTCAAATTTTGAACTCACAGTCGGTGAAAGACGATTGTGAAAAATGGAAAATGTACCAAAAAGTTCTGCAAAAATTTGTTTTCTATACTGAGGAATCGCGGAAATCAACGCCAACAAACAAGCAAGTACCCAGTGATAAAAAAAATGGTACGGAGGAGAAGACGAATTATATGGTGAATGACACAACCGTTAATACTGGGGATATTGTTTCGTCGGTTCCAAAAACATACAAAAATAAGGCAGAATTATTAATAGAAGAGTTACAAAAATCGGATTGGAAAATGCAAGCATTATCGACCTTATAAATGACGTATTACGACATAGAAAAAGAGTTGTCGTTCCTGGAAGGCTGCAGTTTGCTAATTTCCTTCGCGAAATATCCATACCACGAGAGCTCGTGGGAAATCGTCAATATTGGAAAAGTACACGACTTTTGAACATTTCGCCAAATAAAACGTCAACTCCACTTAAACGAAACAATACAAATAATAAATCTCAAAGCGAATCTTCAAATCTTTATAAATCTGCGCTTTCAACCGAGAACGAAGACGACGACGACGGCGGCGAACAGTGAGAAGAAAACTGTGCTGGTAACACTACATTACAAAATAATAAATCGCCTGGAAAAAAATCTTGGATATCTTTATGTCTACAAAAATAAAAATATTGGAGGATTTATACTGTGATCCACAACATCAGGCGTCATATGGAGGCATCCAAAAACTTTTACGTGCTACGAAAAACAAGTTATCGCGTAAAGAGGTTTTGAATTAGTTAAAAAGCCAAGATAGTTTTAATCTTCACCGGCCAGTCAGAAAACGTTTCAGAAGAGCACACTATAATATTGATAACGTAGATGACTTGTGGGAGGCAGATTTGGTGGACTTACAATCTTTAAAAACATACAATGATAATTATTCATACTTTTTAGTTGTAATCGATGTGTTTAGCAAACATGCTTGGGTCGAACCACTTCAAAACAAGTCTACAACAGAGGTAAGAAATGCATTTACTCGTATTCTGCAGAAGAGTAATAATCGTATACTGATTTGTCTGCAAACTGACAAAGGAAAAGAATTTGTTGGCGTGAGCTTTCAGAAATTTCTTCAAGATCATGAAATAAAGTTTAGAGTTGCACGCCATCCTACTGTCAAAGCCGCAGTTGTCAAGCGTTTTAATCGCACTCTCAAAGAGCGTATGTGGCGATACTTTACTCACCGAAACACTCACAGATATATTGATATCCTTCAATTACTTGTAACAGCATACAATAATACACGTCATTCTAGTATTGGTATGCCGCCATCTGATGTTTCCCTAAAGAATGCATCCATTGCACGAAAAAATTTACAACGACGTTATTTCAACAACGATAAAAAGAAAACCCCTAAATATAAGGTTGGTGCTGTTGTACGCATCAGTCGTGCGCGTGGCACCTTCGAGAAAGGATATGAATCGGGATGGAGTGAGGAATAGTTTGTTATTAAACGAGTTATAACGTGGAGGACATATTCGCCTGTTATGTACGAATCGGAGGATTTGGCTGGTGAAGTCATTGATGGACTTTTTTATGAACAAGAATTACCAGATGTCAAGAATAAAAATGTGCACAAGGACGAGTTTATTGTCGAAAAAGTAATTCAAACACGTGGGAAAGGTTCTAAAAAACAAGTTTTGGTCAAGTGGGCTGGATATCCTGATAAATTCAATTCTTGGGTACCTGCTTCTGAAATAAAACATCTGAAATGAATGAAGATCAGTTTTATCTCATTCTACCCAGTGATAGTAGTATGAAATATTATCCCAACAATACAATCACACATTTCACAACACAACTGCCTCAAGAAATTCGTTTACAAGAGCGTTGGATAGTTGCTCTTACAGAGATTCAATTTCCACGTTCATTTCTTCATGTACGACCCTGGGAAAGTGTATTAGAAAATCGGCTTGTTCTCATGTTCAACGATGATCCAGATCCAGAATTTACCGAGCAAAAGTATGATTTCTTTGATAAACAAAGTGATGATCAGCTGAATGGTAAAGATATCGTGGAAATATTTAAATTACCGAGAACATATTATCTTCAAGGTGGGCTACCTAAAAATTGTTATAAAACAGAGACAAAAAGACCAGAAATTCTCACTGGTACGTGGTTAAAACCAATAGTAGCATTTTTCCCGTCAGGTGTCTATGAGTCTGTGAATGAATTAGTGCGAGCAATTAATAGTACACCAGAAGTCAGCGAACACGTCCGCTTAAAACATGACCAGCTAAACAATAAGTACATAACAGTGGAAAAAAATTGTAACGATGACTGTAAACGAGTTGGTAGCCATTTTCTTGTAATCAGCGAGAAAATCTCGCGCATTCTAGGCTTCACAACTGAAACTCTGTTACCAACAGATTCTTACATGGCTTGTCAATCAGCGAGCCTTACAAATAGACTACCTGAAAAGATCTTTGTCTATTGCGATATTTGTGAACCACGTATAGTTGGAGATTTAAAATCACAACTTTTAAGAGTTGTGTCTGTTGATTCGAGAAAATATACATTTGGCTCCACACAGGTGGCGGGTTTTTCAGCACCTCATTACATACCTCTACTACATACAGGCTTTCGGACCATCGAAATAGATATAAGGGACCATCTTGGACTTCCGATACCATTTGAGATTGGATCACTGACAGTCACACTTCATTACAAACGAATAGGCTAGCTGCGATGTATTTTTCATCAAACAAAAAATTACTCTATATGACAATTATTACACGAATCAAGTTGGTGGAGGAGGACTTTCACAAATTTATATTGGATCTCCCTACCAAAGAGGACACGAAATTGGTAGCTTTCTCGGTGGACTCTTTCGTCGTGTTCTGCCGTTTTTGACTCGTGGTGCACGCGTAGTCGGTAAAGAAGCGCTACGCACGGCTATGAATGTCATTGACGACTTGGAACACAATATTCCACTGAAAAGTGCCGTGAAAACACGTATTGGAGAATCTGGACAGAATTTAAAGAAACGTGCTATGGAGAAGGTACAAAACCTTATGAGAGGTTCAGGGTATAAATCGCTGCTCAAGAGGAAGAGACGTCAGTCAATCGGTGAACTCAGTTCATCGCGTATCGTCGGTAAAGTTGACATTATCTCAAGAAAGAGGAAGAAGAGGAGGACAAAGAAAGTAAAGAGATTGCCGAAAGGCAAAAGGCAGCAGAAGAAGAAGAAGAAGACCAAAGGAAAGAAGAAGATTAAGCGTAAAACGACTGTAAAAAGACGTACAAAATCAAAGAAAAAGAGCATTCTAGACATTTTCGGAAATAAATAATAATTTACGAAAAATGTCTTTCTTACACGTACACTCGTGTGAATGCTTGAAATCAGAGCTTGACCTATTTTCTTTACCACCAACTCAAACGTCAATAGAAGTTTCTCAGTGGGTTCACTACAAACCTATTTCATCACTCACTGACGATTCACCCATAGAATTTGTCGTTCCAGGCAACGGAGATGAGTACATTGATTTACCACATACTATGCTGAATCTCAAGATTGCATTACATGCACCAGAAAAAACAAAGGAAAATGCAGCTTCTATTGATCAAATAGCTCCTGTTAATAATATATTACACTCAATGTTTAATCAGGTGGATGTATACTTTAATCAGAAACTAGTATCGCCACCAAATAATGCTTATGCTTACAGAGCATACATTAAAACATTACTCAACTATGGACCAGCTGCGAAATCAAGTCATCTTACAGCGTCTTTGTGGGTAAATGATAGCCCTTGGGCAGATGGAAGGTAATGCTGAGGAAAATAAGGGGCTCAAGCTTCGTCGCGCATATTTTGGTGCTGGAAAAAAAATTGACTTGATTGGTCATATACACTGTGATGTTTTTAATCAGGATAAATTTCTGTTGAACAGTGTGGAGCTTCGTCTTCGTCTCGTACGTTCTATAGATGCTTTCTGTCTCATGGATCCTACAGGTCAGGCATCCATCCATATTGAAGAAGCCACTCTTTTAGTTCGTCGAGCAAAAATTAGTCCTAGTATTTTACTTGCTCACGCAAAAGCACTATCACAAGGGACAGGCAAATATCTCAGTACTAGGGTAGAAGTGAAAGCACTTACCATTCATGCTGGTATACAGAGCGAGACTCTTGATAATGTCGTGCTTGGACAACTACCCAAAAGGATAATCATTGGATTTGTCGACAATGCTGCATACAACGGAAACGCCACGAAAAACCCGTTCAATTTTCAAAATTATAAAAAAATCACTTTTCACTATATGTGGATGGCATGCAGATCCCATCGAAACCTATTCAACCAGATTTTACAAAAAATAACCTCTACGTTGAGGCATACCACTCACTGTTCACTAGGCTGGTCCAAAATAACGTATTTTCGAATTTTGACCATCCAATACTAGAAACTGGATCCTTGTAGTGGAAAAACAATTGTGTATTTTTTTCAGATTTTTAAGAAAATAATTCAGCGAGCGCATCGTTAATCAATTTCTTATGGACTTTAACATTGAAAAACCTCTATTTTTCTTCATGTTTGAATTTAACATATAAATTCTTGTAATAAAATAATGAAATTTGAAACATATAATATTTAGGCTACAAGAATGAGCCTCAACAAATGTGTTTATCAAAAAAGTAATTAAAAGTGTTATTTTTTAATCAACAAAAATGAGGGTTTTTGACTAAAAAGGCCGAAAATGATGATTTTCATGAGCTCATTTTGGGCCATAAACGTTGGTGCTTTTAGTTAAGAATTACAACAGTTGTTCTTCATAGAGTCAAGAATTGATCATTCAAAAATGGATCATTTTGAAGTTCAATGTCAATAAAATAATTAACAAATATAAGAAGAGATTCGTCCCTAAAAGGCGGAGAGAGTCCATAAATAGCTACACGATGATGGGCGGGGATCCTTTCCTAATCCGCTTAAACACTTTAAACTATACAATGAAACTTTTATACCCTAAGTTATACGAGTATCCCATTAAGTCCCAGAGGAAAATAAAAGAAATAGATATTTTAACCCTAAAATTGAAAATTCAATTTTGAATATATATTTATATGATTTTTAGTTAGACTCTTATCATCAAGTGATATTATTTTCTTAATTATTATTATTAATTATGATTAGAAAATTTGTTGAAAAAAGAAAATTGTTTAAAAAATGAAATTGTTTAAAAAATAAAGTTGCTTAAAAAATGAAATTGTTTAAAAAAGAAAAATTATTGAAAAAGAAAATTGTTTAAAAAAGAAAATTGTTTACAAAAGAAAATTGTTTAACTAATAAATTTGTTTAAAAAAAGAAAATTTGTTGAAAAATGAAAATCGTTCAAGAAATTAAATTGCATAAGAAATGAAATAGTTTAATAAATAAAATTGTTTAAAAAAGAAAATTGTTTAAAAAATGAAATTGTTTAAAAATGAAATTGTTTAAAAAAGAAAATTTTTTGAAAAAGAAAATTGTTTAAAAAAGAAAATTGTGTAAAAAATGAAATTGTTTAAAAAATGAAATTGTTTAAAAAAGAAAATTGTTTAACAAATGAAATTGTTTAAAAAATGAAATTGTTTAAAAAATAAAATTGTTTAACAAATAAAATTGTTTAAAAAATAAAATTGTTTGAAAAAGAAAAGTGTTTAAAAAAGAAAATTGTTTAAAAAAGAAAATTGTTCAAAAAAGAAAATTGTTCAAAAAAGAAAACTTGTTGAAAAAAAAAAAATTTGTTGGAAAAAGAACATTGTTCCAGAAATTAAATTGCAGGAGAAATGAAATTGATTGAAAAATAAAAGTTAAACAATTATTAGAATTTTTTGAAATGATGATCAAATTGCTGAAAAAAAGTAATTGATTAAAAAAATAAAATAGTTCAAGAAATTAAATTGCATAAGAAATGAAATAGTTTAAAAAATGAAATTGTTTA
>CAKNXH010058326.1:0-21904 GCA_932178445.1 Andricus quercusramuli | reverse complement strand
TTGTTTAAAAAATGAAATTGTTTAAAAAATGAAATTGTTTAAAAAATGAAATTGTTTAAAAAATAAAATTGTTTAAAAAATGAAATTGTTTAAAAAAGAAAATTTTTTGAAAAAGAAAATTGGTTAAAAAAGAAAATTGTTTACAAAAGAAAATTGTTTAACTAATAAATTTGTTTAAAAAAGAAAATTTGTTGAAAAATGAAAATCGTTCAAGAAATTAAATTGCATAAGAAATGAAATAGTTCAATAAATAAAATTGTGTAAAAAATGAAATTGTTTAAAAAAGAAAATTGTTTAACAAATAAAATTGTTTGAAAAATAAAATTGTTCAAAATAGAAAATTGTTTAAAAAAGAAAATTGTGTAAAAAATGAAATTGTTTAAAAAATGAAATTGTTTAAAAAAGAAAATTTTTTAACAAATAAAATTAAACAATCAATAATCAGTTAATTATAATAAATGTACATTAATTAAACTCATTATAACTAGTGAAATATAAAAGATCATAAACTATTATCATTGATACGATTTATTATCATAAACTATTATCATTGATACAATTTATTCCATTATTCTTATAAATTTATAACTTATATCTTCAGAATTTTAAATAGTGAAAACATTTTCAATAAAATCTAAGTTCCTAAGAAATCCAAGGATTAGTCCAGAACAGGTGAAAAATATACAAAGGTGGAAATCTGGGTCTCACTACCTGAGTGCAAAGTGAGTGGTTTACTGCTCCGCCCACTAACCAATAATTCCCTGAAAGTAACAAAGGTGCAAATGCAGAGTCAGCTTGCCCATTGACAGTTGACGAGTTTATGAACTCTGATGAATTTTCTTAGCTAAAATCAACAAAAATTTTGAATGCCATGCACTCGCTCAATTATTTTTTTAAAAATTTGAGAAAAATACACAGGAGTTTTCCCACTACGAGGATTCAGTTTCTAGTATTGGATGGTCAAAATTCGAAAATACGTTATTTTGGACCACCCTACTGTTCACTGGATGTGGTATTTATTTCCTCAATGAAGGAAATAATATAGATCGTGATGATTATGCACACGGATTCTGCCTTTTTGCATTTGATCTTACACCAGATTTGTCAGCACACTGCTACTCACATTGGAATCTTGTGAAGCATGGCTCTTTGAGAATTGAGGTTCGTCTCGAGGAAACACTTGCACACACTATCAATTGTCTAGTTTACGCCGAGTATGACAATGTCTTGGAAATTAACGGTGCAAGGCAAGTTATTGCAGACTATAGCAATTGATTTGGCGCAACAAAGGATTCGACCAGTTCGAACATGTATGGAATCCAGTTTTGTAACAAAAGATGTGTCTCTCATCCGGTTTGAGCACGTCAATACATGATCCTACACGCCCACGTCCACACCTGTCAACGGTCCCCATTTATACAAAAGACGCACGTCTGAGCTTGTTTAAACAGTCGAAACTTGAAAAATGCACACACTCAAACACACACCTGCCAACGGATTTTTCGTGTGGAAGGGGAAAGCTGGTATATCTACAACCTATATAAGCCAGCAGTCTTCAGACGTAACCCAGTACTGGTAAAGAACACTTGCATCGTCTTACATCGTTCTACTCATATAGTTTTTCGTCACAGTCCTCGTCCTCGTTGTGAAATCTACAATATGGTTGACTATGTAACCGAAATTCAAGGTTTTCGGGATCTTGATGACAATTTTTTACCAAAGGAGGTAGCTATCGTCACACTGGATCACAAGTTTGTCGCTCACTGGATCGCAGCACCACCTCATCCCTTTTGCAAACTTTCTACCTGTGTAAAACAACAAAACGATTGGCTCTCAAGATTCTATCATGGGATCGAGTGGTTCGAAGGAGACATTTCCATGAAGTTTCTCTACTCTAATCTCCGAGATGTAGCTAAATCTGCAGCAACAATTTACACACGTGGGCGTGGAAAAGCAAAATTACTACAAAAAATAATGAGTAGGCAAATTATTAACCTGGAAGAACTGACATGTCCTACATTCAAACAACTACCAGACAAACGAGAATATTGTTTTCATCATGGAATCAAAAAGGATGAGGATTACTCATGTGCTCTCAATAATGCCATGAGAATCAAACGGTGGCTTGGCAAACAACGACAAGAGCAAGTACGATTATTAAACAACAAATACAACAAGAGAGTCACCAAATCATCTCAAAAAAACCATTGCTGCTCAATAACACATCGAGGACAAGTACTGCTATCAACGGAGAAGATAAAAAACCAGTGTCTCCTATACTTGCATCCAGTTCACCATCACACGCATACGAAGACGTATGGACGGACAATGAACAGCCTAGAAATTCTGCAAGTGCTTCAACCGATGGGGGCCCACACAATCGGTGTATACCCTTCTGATCAAATACCGAAAACTTGGACACGACCTGCTGCTATCGTTATCAACACAGATGACCACACAAAACCTGGTTCGCATTGGGTCGCCATCTTGGTCGACAGCTCAGACAGAGGAATATACTTCGACAGTTACGGTTTACCGCCTCTTATTCCTCAACATCTTCATCGTTTACGAGGAAACTGTACCCTCTTCATGTGGAACACAAAACTACTACAGAGTGCCTCTTCGAATGTGTGTGGTCAGTTTTGCATTATTTTTCTGCATTGTATGTGTAGTGGGTATTCTTTGCGCAAGTTTAATGCACTTTTTACCGATGATCTCGTGAAGAATGATCAAATTGTGGTGCGATTTTATAAAAAACTTTTGGCTGAACATAAACTGACTTGTAAAAAAAATGTATCAGGAAGTGAAAATGGTGGCAGCGGCGGTAATCACTGTGCATACTCACTGCATAGCTGCAATCGTCTCGAATCTTGTGTACCAGCATGTTCTTCGAAACTTGCTACATTGTATCTATTTTAATCAATGTTTGTTTTATCACATATGAATTATAATTATTATATAACATTCGCCTCATCGATTATCTCTTTGCTCTTTCATGCATAAGAATATTGCGCCTACTCTCTCTGGCTAAGAGAGTTTATTCTTTTGCATTTATTGTGTCTCCGTTTATAATGCTTTGTAAACATTATTTTAAGTATTCGTCTCCCTCATAGGCTAAGAGTTTTTTGTGGAATACATACATGTTTTAGATTTTCCTCTGCGTCTAAGACCTGTTTTACTATCTAAGTTGGTATCCCTGTATTACTTATTTTTGTGTTGCTTCATTAACATATATGTCTGTCTTGTCTCGAGTCGTGTACATATTATTGTATTTCTATTTTAATCTTATATAAGTAACAATACATGTGTGTTCTTTAGATCTAGATTTTTTGTTTGAAAAAAAAACTGAATGAAATGGTGAAAAATTGAAATAAATGTTGTTTTAATTTCAAGCAACCCTTTTCCAACCTGAATAGAATGTACGATTAGGATAATTATCCTGCGTTGTAATTACTTCTCGCCTTTTCCAACTCGATGACCGACTACCTCTACTCTTGGACTAAAAGGGAGGGGGCGAGGCCCCTCCCCTTTTCCAGGTGAAACATCGCAGGTTCGCACAGGGAGGGGGTGGGACCCCTTGCCCTTTTCCAAATTCGATACATTCATTCGATGAGAGGGGGTCGGGCCCCCTCCCCTTTTCCAGCTGAGAAACATCCATTCGATGGGTGTGGCCACTCCCCTTTTCCAACTCAGAATAACTCATTCGATCAATTAGGATAGCCGCCATTTTGTAATTAGGTCACGCCCCCTAGTGAGCGCCATTTTGTAATTAGGCCACACCCCTAATTAGCGCCATTTTGTAATTAGGCCACGCCCCTCGGCCAATCAGGAGAGGCCAGGTCCCCTTTCCTACAACCCACCACTCATTTTAGGCCACGCCTCTTGACCAATCACAGGCCGCGCTATGGCCCAGGGTATCTACTGACGGGGTCGCCATTATTATTATATAATTATTACTATGAGAAGTTGTAGGCTCCGGAAGCTACGATCATGGCTCCTTAAGGCAACCAATCCTGACGCAACTGGAACGTGCACTTTATCCACTCCTGATCTTTCTATCCCAGAAGGTAAGCAAGAGAGGGAAATTTGCGCAAGAGACTTCGTACAACACTGTTCCTTGGAGTCCGGTCTCTATTATTACTTTTTTCCAAACACGTTCTCGGGTGAACCCAGTTTTTCATCATAGCCACGCACTAAGTCAAGTGACTAATGAAATGAGGATGTTATATTAGTTAATTTAATTTGATGTTTGAAATCATTTTCGATGATATTGTAGGTACAAAATTAGGAGCAGGGTGTAGTTTTGCAGTTCGTTTGTTACCCAATATAATATGTAATCTTGGTTTTTTAAAACGGGTTTTCGAATGTATCTATTCGTATAGAAAGGCATCTATTCTGTTAAGAGTCCTAGGTTTAGAGCAAGCTGTTGATGTATAATGCCTTGATACCTCTCCTCTTTTTCTTTCTCCTTTGCAGTGATGTTGTATTCGGACGGAGCCAAGAATTCGATCAAGAATATAGTTCGTTTCTCGAAGTCTTGGAGAACAATGTCAAACCTCGAGTGCGCAACGGAAACTGCTGCCCGAAAATCGTAGTTCCAGAAAATCTGGCACTTCTCGTTTCGGACAAATGACTCTATATTCCTCGGAGCATTCGGCAGGGCAGGGTCGCGAACGACACCGTAAGAGCGACAAAAGGTAATAATAAAGTACTCTTAGGGCCGCATTATGTATATATATATATATATATATATACGTTGTTCCTGCGTAGGTTGGACACTCCGATAGTATGTGTTCTAGGTACTCAGCGTGTGCATGACATGCTCTGCCCCTATCACTGGGAACTTCTCGACATAAAATGCGGTGACGGTATGCTAAGGTGGAGATGACGCCGTCCTGGCATGCGAAAATCAAGCCCTCTGTACCTGAATTGAGCCCTGATGATTTGAGGAAAGCAAAAGTTTGCTCCTTCGACAAGGACTGTTTTTCTACATTTCTGTGAAAGTTTCCGTGCATATGCTTGTCGAGTAGCTCTTGGTGAAATGTTGCAACCTCTGCTTTCTTTACTTCGACTTTTAGACGTGAAGCATCTAGATGGAGTAATGCACTTTCCTCACTTCTGATGGTAACATTCAGGCCAAGGGTCTCGGCAGCTTGCTCCGCGGCTTTGTAAAGGAACGCTCCTTCGCCAATCATCTCGTGGTTTCTGGCCATCTTTAGGAGAGGATCTCTGCCATTCGCAAAGATGTAAGCTGTACTTAAAACAATTCGGTTATGAAGACACTGGAGATTCAGAAGTCCGCGTCAGCCTTGACGGCGTGAAATTATAATCACGGAACTGACGAATTGATATGCAAGCTTTTATGCATATGCATGATCTTACGCGTGGTGACATCAAGGGCCTTAAGCTCGTTGTTCGTCCATTGAACCACCCCAAACGAGTAGAGTAGAACCGGGACGGCAAGCATGTTAGTCGCAGATACCTTGTTCAACGCCGACAGATGTGAAGACCAAATCTGTCGAAGCAGATGCTTTTATCTGCTTCGGAGAGACTCCTTCAGTGATGATACGTCCTGAATGCGGCTTTGAGGCACGCCCAGGTATGTATAGGTCTCTCTAGTGTTAAGATGTCTAATAACACTTATATCCACAAGCTCAGGGTCCTTGGGAACGCCAGTAATCTTTCCTTTCTTCAAATGAATTTTGGCACACTTGTTCAAAACAAAGTCCATCCCAATCTCTCCCGTGTAGTTCTTGACGATATTTATAGCAGTTTGAAGTTTGCTTTTACCAGCGGCATAGATCTTCAGGTCATCCATATAAAATACATGAGTGACCTTATGCTCACGCTGATTAGTGTCGCCACAGAGGTATCCAGGAGAATTTCGTAGTGCGAGAGATAGAGGCAGAAGTGTGATGCAAAAAAGCAAAGGGCTCATACTATCCCTTTGAATGACGCCCCTCTGGAAGGTGACGTTGTTCGTCGTAATTCCTAGATGAGATGGTAAATCTAGTTTTCCAAAGAGGCATCAATTTCTCTATGCATCTCACTATGTGTGGAGGTACCTTCAAGCTTTCCAACAGACAGATGATAAGTCTATGAGAGGTTGAATCGAAAGCTTTCCGGTGGTCAATCCAGGCCATTGACAGGACGCGCTGATGGACTGTAGCGTCTTTACAGACACACCTGTCAATCAGCAGGTTCTCTCGACAGCCTGCTACACCTTTTTTCCAGCCACGTTGTTCGTAGATCTCTCGCCATACAGGCTCAATTCATCGAACAATCCTGTTGTTTAGGACAGCTGTAAAGATCTTTTTTATGACACATGCATGATTTCAGCCCTTTTCAACGCCTATGAAGCGGGGCTAAAGCTCTACTTTTTACTCCCTAGGGACTGAAAAGTGACGTCAGAGATGAATAATGATGATTATGCATCTATGAGCTTGCATTTTATGATTATCAGCCCACTCACGGTAAAAACTGAGAGGAAATTTTGGTTGCAGATAATAGAATTTTGCGGTTATTTATGGAAAGTTACCATAAATACCTGTAAAATTACCATCAATTACCGAAATTTTTCATAAATTTCCGGCAATTTATGGAAATTTTTGAAAATGAATTTTGGGTATTCCATGTGAAGTTACCGTATTTACCTGTAAAATTACCATAAATTACCGAAATTTTTCAGAAATTTCCGGAAATTTGTGGAAATTTTTAAAAATAAATTTTAGGTGAGTTACCATATATACCTGTAAAATTACCATAAATGACCGAAATTTTTCATAAATTTCCGGCAATTTATGGAAATTTTTGAAAATGAATTTTAGGTAAGTTACCATATTCACCTGTAAAATTACCATAAATGACCAATATTTTTCATAAAATTACGGAAATTTATGGAAATTTTTAAGAATGAATTTTGGGTATTCCATCGTAAGTTACCATATTTACCTGTAAAATTAAGATAAGTTACAAGAAATTTTCATGAATTTCTGGAAGTTTATGGAAATTTTTCATAAATGTCCGTAAGTCTTATTTGATCAACGAACAATGCTCTTTAATTTTAAAAAGAGTTATAAATATATTTAAATGGACGCTATTGTCCATCTTCGTTTGGATTTGTAATACGTATAACATTGTGCGTTGGCCCGCCAAAGAAATTGATTATAACAATGTTGACGTTGGGTCTTGAGAGTAGTAGTTGTTACATTATTGTAAATCACAAAATTTTGAACAACTTTTTATAATAATAACTTATGAATTTCATATGGCCCTGAAATGTAAACGTCGCATCGGTAAGTTTATAGGTTATGTTCCATATCTACGAATATGTTATATTAGCTATACAAAATTTTGTTATATAAGAAACGTCGTTCTATGTTCTTCAGATAAATGATGGAGAAAATTTTTACCTGAAGAGGCTCCACGTCGTGGTGCGAAAGCTTGTTTTTAAATAAAGTGATAGATCAGTAGATCAAAAACCAACATCTTCGTACATCAGTTGGGTAAATTTGGGACATGTGGATACTCTGGTAAAGTTTCATTTCTAGTCGGTTAAACTAAATTCGGTAAAACTTCACTCACGAACATTGAAGTGTGACAAATTGATACGAATATCTTTCAAACTGTACTGTAATTGATACAATACTTGGTGCTTGACATTTTAATGCACATAATTGTATAATATATGAAACGTTAGATAAAAATTACTGATCAGTTGAGTAAAGCGCGTTCGAGGGCTGGGTAGGAAATGTAAGTGGTTTTTTTTTCTAATATATAATATTTAATATATAATAAGAACATATAATTATCTAATATATTTATATTCCCCGGCATCTTTGACCAGGCTACCGGGCGCGTCCCCGGGTTGCGGATAGGGCGGCCCTGTACCGAGGGTTTCTGCTGAATATGGTAACAATAATGAATAAGCAGTCGCGGACAATTTTCCAGGGATGTTCGCGAAGGAATAACCCCTAAGCGAAGGCGTTAGTACCGTGCCGAAAGCTGAATGACACCTGGGTGAGGTGTCTCAAACGGTGACCTGAGATACCGGGCGACCTCTCAGAGTATCAGCCTTATCCTTGCAGGCGGGGCTCTACAAGGATGGACGAACCCTTTCCCTAGCTGCTCGTGGGAACAACAATGACAACACCAAACTATACTATTGACATATTCACGTATTTTTCATTCATTTAAAAAAATAATATCATTGTTGTGAATAAAAAAAGTGAAAAAATTATTGTAACAATTATAGCTCGTAAACTTAAAAAAATTAAATAAAAGTAATTTGATATTTGAATTCCTCGCGATTTGCTATATCGATTTAAAAAAAAACGTCAAGGTAGGTTGATTAGAAGCAGAGATAAGTACAGGTAAAGAGCGCGCGACGAATTTGAACTCGCTGATTCAGTTTTTTCTAATTGAGCTGCCGGATCGAATAAGGGCACATAAAATTATGTCGCCGAGAGTGGGAAGGCCCCTGGAGGCTTTCTGGAACATTTTCGAATTTTAATTTTTAAACCCTATATCTAGATGTAGAATTTCATTGCGCATCTTTTTTTCCGGAGGCAAAAAGTTGTATCTTTTTTAGTTTTCCAATTAAAGCCAAAAAACTAACTGTTTGGGAAAAATCGATTTTAATTCGTTTTTCACTTCAACTTGTGTTCAGTCAGTCAGTTTTTGGAATTTTTCAATGAAATTTTCAGGAAATGTATTTCGAAATATCCTTCGACTGATACAACAAAAAGAATTCAAAAATTTATTTCAAAAAAATTGTTGATAATTTTTTTCGGATGCTTGCCGCACATTGGACTTCTCTAACTTCCAGCGTTTCGTTTATCGAGCGAATTTTCAGCAACAAAAAAGTTCCAGCGAGAAAGTTGTGAACAACAGTACAAAGAAGTTTTCTGAAAAATTTTAGCCTAATCGAATTGATATTTAAGAAATTATTAATGTGTCAAGTCGCTAGCGGCTATCCGACTCGCGCGCCGACTGTAGCGAGAATCTCAGATCCGATTCTTCATACAGTTCACCGGCGCCAAAAATAAAAACTAATCAAGAAATCAGGTAATATCAAATTATTATGATTCATCAAATAAATATACATAACATTGCATTAAAGTAATTTATTTTAATTTAAAGTCTTTTTCTGTTATTTAATTAATATTAATTAAAAAATTTATAGACGTCTTTTATATAAATAATAGGCTTTCTGAACTTTTGATTTCTAATGAAATCCTTGTTCATAAGACTTCAAACGTTTGCAGCAGAGTTTAGCTGGCTCAAAAACTTCTGCATTCTGGACTTTATTTGAAACAGATATATATTCTTTACCCTGAAAGAAAAAATAAGGAAATTTCGCTGATTTTCAATTAAATTTCTCTGATTCAAATTCAAAACAAATTTCTTTAGATTCTTATTATTATTATTACAAAACTAACCAAAAACAAGTGCACTCTCTCGATCTCTCACTTTTTTCAATTCCACGAATTTAAAGCATTGAAAAATTCGAGGAATTAGGGTGAATCTCCACTATTAGATGTTTATATTTTGTTTTACTTTTGCACAGTTCGTCTCAAACATAGAACCAATATGAAATGAATAGAATATTTTAAATTATTCAAATTTATTTATTTATTCATTCATAATACTTTTGTATTACCTGATTTTTTGATTAGTTTTTATTTTTGGCGCCGGTGAACTGTATGCAGAATCGGATCTGAGACTCTCGCTACAGTCCGCGCGCGATTCGTACAGATGCTATCGACTTGACACGTTAATCATTTATTAAATATCACTTCGATTGGGCTAAAATTTTCCAGAAAACTTCTTTGTACTGTTGTTAACAACTTTCTCGCTGGGACTTTTTTGTTGCTGAAAATTCGCTCGATAAACGAAACGCTGGAAGTTAGAGAAGTCCAATGTGTGGCAAGCATCAGAAAAAAATTATCAACAATTTTTTTGAAATAACATTTTGAATTCCTTTTGTTGTATCAGTCGAAGGATATTTCGAACTACATTTCCTGAAATTTTTATTGAAAAATTCCAAAAACTGACTGACTGAGCACAAGTTGAAGTGAAAAACGAATTAAAATCGATTTTTCCCAAACAGTTAGTTTTTTGGCTTTAATTGGAAAACTAAAAAAGATACAACTTTTTGCCTCAGGAGAAAAATATGCGCAATGAAATTCTACATCTAGATATAATCTTTAAAAATTAAAATTCGAAAATGTTCCAGAAAGCCTCCAGGGGTCTCCCCACTCTCCGCGAAATAATTTTATGTGCCCTTATTCGATCCGGCAGCTCAATTACGCTGAGCCATCCCCTCCACTCCCACTCTGCCTCCAAACAGCCGTTTTTTCGAGCGCCGCCTGTATTTTGTCATTTAATTACACTTAAACTAGACCTGTTGTGTTATTTCTTTAAAAGTACATGAAAAGTCCTTGGAAAAACCTGCAAGCCAGTATTTTTTATTTCGCCATATTGTTGCTCGATTGCCTTGTAAAGACAGTTGACTTTGGAATGTATTTACTCGGGTTTGAATGATCGAAATTGGACGTCAAAATCACGAATTTTTTTCAAAAAATTGTAGACGTCGGGTAAAATAAAAAAATTATTAATTTAAACATGGTATATCACAGTTTGAGCCTCAAAGATTATGTGAAAAAATCGCGGCAACTGTAACAAAAATTTTTCTTACCTGTATACCATTGCAAAAAAGGGTATCTAATTTACATAATCTTAATTAACAATTACGATAAGTCAGCAACTATAAAAGATATCGAAACGGGGTTTGCGGCAATCGATTCGTAAAAGAATTAAGTTTTTAAAGAGGTATTGCTCAATAAGATCTTTTAATATTGTTAATAACAATTTCGTGTGCAAAGAATAGCTGTTTTTTACTCATTTTTTATTTGTTTATTCAATGGCTGCTGCCGTGCCAAATCAAATTTTGAGATTTTGAATCTCGGGATTTTATTGCAAATTTCACGCTCTACAACTTTATTTATATACATATTTGTCATTGCATTGATATTCCACGAGTAAAGTTACACGACATGTCGAAAAAATGACCGATTTTCACATTTTTTAACTATAAACATTTATTATGCAAAATGCTCAAGGAAATTTAAGGCGCGCGGGTTAGTACATCATTCATTATGATATTCTCGAACGATTTCAACAATAATATTATTTATGGCTCTCACATCCATCTCGAATCCTAATTCGACTGGACTAGTTACACAACTCAATAAGCAGTCGCAACCAATGGTCCAGGGATGGTCCCGAAGGAAAAACCCCCAAGTCAAAGCGTTAACAACCGTGCCGAAGACTGCATGGCACCAAGGTGTGGAGACGAGAACGGTGTATCTAGGATAACAGGTCGCATCCTAAAGTATTCAGACCTTAACCCCGCATGCGGGGCTCTCCGGGGGTGGTCCTATACTTGCCTAGCTACTCGTGGGAACAGGATCAAGAAAGTTAAAACAAATTTAAATAGGAGTCTTTGTAAGGAGTTGGGTGGTCCGTTAGACGTGCGGAAGAGTTCAGCTTTGACGGCAGAACACCGGCCGGGGCTGATATCATCCTTGCCGGGGAGCACATGGAGGATACTAGAAGAGGGATGACTAAACTAAGTGATGTACTCGAGAACATGAAGGCCTTTTACGATACCAAGAGGAACATGTTCCTGCCAATCCCTGAGGGTTCGCAGGAAGCGCAGAAGCTGGTGAAATGGCTTGTTATACAAAACCGGAGTGTCAGTAATCTCTATGGATGTATTCCGTCGGATGTTGGGCATTCTGTTGCCAAAAGGCTGAAGAAGAAACAAGGAAAAATGCAGGAGAAGTCTAACACGGGCCAGACGGGGACTCAGACCGCTGCTTCGAAAGCCACACCAACGCCTAAAAAGGGGGTAGAATGTGCTGCAGCGTCAAGGCGGACGACGAGCGGCAAGAAGACGACACGGAGAAGAGCTCGACCCGAGGCGGTTCTCATCAAACCGGTCGAAGGTCTGAGCTATGCCGAGGTCCTCAAGGACCTCAAGCAGAAAGTGAAGCCTAATGACCTTGGCGTAAAAATCAAGGGAGTCAGGCAAACAAGAAACGGAGAGGTCGTTGTGGAGCTCGGACCTAAAACAAAGGGCAGAGCCGAATTTTCGGCTGCCATAAGGTAGGCGGTCGGCCAAGGGGGTAGCGTACGCGAGCTCGTCCCCCGCATCGAGATCGAGATCTTGGACCTCGATCCAACCAGTGACGCCGAAGAAGTCGAAGCGGCCGTAAGAAGCCACTTCGGTAACCAATGTTCTGGAGAGATGAAGGTCAGCCTCACGAAAAGACCCTTCAGAGGCAATCTGAAGGTACGCAAAGGACACCTGATAGTGGGGTGAGTGTCCTGTCGTGTACACAGAAGACGGAAAAGGTACGGCGCTCCCGCTGCCTAGGCTTCGGCCATATGGCAGTCGGTCGCGATGGCCCAGACCGTACGAAGGCCTGCTGGGGATGTGGCAAAGAGGGCCATATGGCTGCGGCGTGCGAAAGTACACCGCAGTGCTACCTCTGCGTCACAAACGAAGATAAGCCCCAGACAGATCATCAGCCCGGGACAATGAGGTGTAGGGCGTTCCGAGAGGTAACCTCGACGAGGAAAGCTCAAGGACGCGCTACCCAACAGAATATACTTAACCAGGATGCCGAAGGCCGACGAGCCCGCCGTGTGGTGCCACCACACTACTGAGGACAATGCGTGGAAGCCGAAGCACGGCTTTCTGGCCTTACCCCCATGTCCTTGAAGTAATGCGATAAGCGGTTCCGAGGACATGGGTTGGCAGAAAGAGGAGGTGAATTTAGTAGGTATTACCGTTTTTTAGGTTGAGTCCCACACTCAGTGCGTAAATGCATTCTCACCTCCTCTATAATTCTCATTCTACATAAAAAAAATATAGGTTGATATAAAATAATAAGAATAAATTCTCAAAATATACAACAAAGAAACTAGACAAAATAAAGCGTAAAGTTCATGTACAGAATTAGAGTGACCAACATAAATAAAAAATGATTGAGAATAAACTGTGGCCACGTTAGAGAGTGGATCAGAGTGAGAGATATGTTTTCCCTGTTCAAACAAAATCGTCAAGTCATACAGCTCAAAATATGATTAAGATTGTTGGGGGATTTTTTTGACATAATCGGAAAAACGAGTTATAAAAAATTCCATTAGTGAGGATGTGTATTGGAATTTATCAATGGAGACAAAAAATGAATTGAGCTTGCAAAAGATCGCTACAGGACTATATTTGGCAGTTATGTTCATTTTGAGGCCCTAATAAAGATGCCAAATTGTTACCCCTGACAAGTGCAAGCAATCGCCGCCATCTAGTAAAAATGGCGGCCAACATTTTTTTCTTGAATATTTCGGTTCCACTGCATTTCAGGGCAAAAGTAGTTCCATACAAAGTTGCAGAGCACTTAATTTGCTATCACATTTATTCTAAGTATTTATTTCTTAGATTAATAGTTTACGAGTTATGGAAGAGGAAATCCGAGCGTTTTTTTTGCAATTTGCAAAAAAATTTTGAATTTATGCTGAAAATTTGAAATATTTATTGTCATCGTTATTATATCATGATATATGATATATAATAGAATATATAATTAATATATTATATATGAACATCTTTTTACGCATACATGTATACACGCACATACGCATGCATGCATGTATAAATTATGAATATATATGATAAAAAAAAAACAGGTCACAGGGCACGACGAAATCACAACGACAGGCCAGCGAAACCCTCGTGTGTCTTGAGAACACAAAGCGAACCAGGATGACAGCTTCCTGCATCCATCTCGCAAGTGCCTTGGCATATTTTTGGCACGCGGGTATGGCTTTAAAGTTACGAACCAGTGATAGTCTCGCACCTACAAGAGCACCTATCACAAGGACAATTATTTGCACCGATTATTTTGGGTACAGTCGTTGCAGCTCTTCTTTAAGGTCTAGATACCTCTCCTCCTTTTCTTTCTCCTTTGCAGTGATGTTGTATTCAGACGGAACCGAGAATTCGATCACGAATATAGTTCGTTTCTCGAAGTCTTGGAGAACAATGTCAGGCCTCGAGTGCGCAACGGAGACTGCTGCCCAAAAAACGTAGTTCCAGAAAATTGGGCACTTCTCGTTCTGGACAATTGACTCTATCTTCCTTGGAGCGTTCGGCAGGGCAGGATCGCGACTAACACCGCAAGAGCGACAAAGATGGTAATAAAGGACTCTTAGGGACCCCCGATAGTACGTGTTCTAGGTACTCAACGTGTGCACGACAGGCTCTGCACACGATGCGAAAATAAAACCCTCTATACCTGAATTAAGACCTCATGATATCAGGAAAGCAAAATTTTGCTTCTTAGACAAGGACTGTTTTTCTAAATTTCTGTGAAAGTTTCCGTGCATTTTCTCGTCGAGTAGCTGTTGGTGAAATTTTTTAACCTCTGCTTTCTTTACGTCGACTTTTAGAACTGAAACATCTAGATGGAGTAATAAACTTTCCTTACTTCTGATGTTAAAATTTAGGCCGTGGGTCTCGGCCGCTTGCTCCGCAGCTTTGTAAAGGAACGCTTCTTCGCCAATCATCTCGTGGTTCATGACCATCCTTAGATGTCCACGTCCGCATTTACGGCGTGGAATGTATAATCGCGGGAATGACGAATTGATATGCAAGCTTTTATGCATATGCATGATCTTACGAGTGGTGATATCAAGGGACTTAAGCTCGTTCTTCGTCCATTGAACCATCCCAAACGCGTAGAGTAGAACCGGGACGGCAAGCATGTTAGTCGCAGATACCTTGATCAACGCCGACAGATTGGAAGACCAACTCCGTCGAAGAAGATGCTTGTATCTGCTTCGGGGAGACTCCTTCACTGACATTCCGTCCTGAATGCGGCTTTGAGGCACGCCCAGGTATGTAGTTCTCTCCAGTATTAACCCGTGGTAGGCACACTGGTGCGAAGTCGCACCAAAGAAAATTTCTATTTTGTAGAATTCAAAGGGAAATGAATTCAAATTTTTTATGGGAAGGCATATTCACTTTTCAAATTATCTATAATTTTCATGGTGATAGAAAACTTTCAAAAACGGAAAATCCAGAGTCGCACCAGTGTACCTATAGAGAGTGCATCAAAAGAGTGTGCCAACCACGGGTTAAGATGTCTAATAACACTTATATCCACAAGCTCAGGGTCCTTGGGAACGCCACTAATCTTTCCTTTCTTCAGATGAATTTTGTCACACTTGTACAATCTAAAGTCCATCCCAATCTCTTCTGTGTAGTTCTTGACGATATTTATTGCAGTTTGAAGTTTGATTTTACCAGAGACATAGATCTTCAGGTTATCCATCTAAAATACATGACTGACCATATGCTCGCACTGATTTGTGTCACCACAGAGGTATCCAGGAGACTTTCGTAGTGCGAGAGATAGAGGCAGAAGTGTGATGCAAAAAAAGCAAAGGGCTATATATGTGACGTGCGCCGAAGAAAGGGGGCTTACTCTGGAAAGCGAGATTTTTCAGGACGAGCGGTCGAAGTCGACCCGATAGACGCGACTTTTAGGAGAGAGGGAAAACCAAGAAAGCTTCCCACTCCGCTTGCCACTACATTCTCACGCATGTAGCGGCGCTGCTCACGGATGGGGTATAGATGAGACGCGGAGATGTAGTGGTGAGTGGTGGGAGGTGTTTCACGGGATCTCGAGCTCTCGAGCGAAAGCACGATTTCTCGGGTACCTATCAACTCAATTATTAGCAATAATAACGCTCGGAAATTTTTTTCGATGGTTTCATTAAAAAGAGCAACTCAAAAACTATCGAAAGGTGTAAAAACCTCGATTTCGATTTTTCCAGAGTAAGCCCCCTTTCTTCGGCGCACGTCACATATATACACCCATCTGTCGGTTGTGAGACGTGCCCATAAGAGTGATTTGCCACGGCGTGGTGGCCGCATGCCGGTATAATGATGCTTTCAAAACAGCCGAACACCGACAATGCGACGTTTACAACTCGCGGCGAAAATCGGTTCATAGGACAAGCATAGAAAGGAACCTTGCGACTGTATAAAAAGTAAAAATTGAATAAAAAGAAGATTAAGTATAAAAAAGTCGATTTTTCGATAAAATACAAAAAATTTCCGGTCCTGAATAAAATTGCCGGGGTCTTCCCGGTCCGCTAGACACACTGTTGACCATCAAGCGGCACTGGAGGCAAGAAATAAGATATGTTTCAACAGCGAAATAGCGCCTTGAACTGCGAGTAAGGTGGATTCAGTAAAATTCCACCTTTTCTACTCATCCTTCGCGTCTGTTCAATAGAACGTTATGTCTCGTTAAAAATCCGCCTAGTCGAGAAGAGATTCAAGTCTTCTGGGAGCAAGTATATGGAGATACTTATGAGCTAAATGAAGAAACTTCAGATATATCACTCCTTCGTAACTTTTTCCAAAGGCAAAGGTTACAAGGTCCAGATGAAGAATGTCCACTAATTACTGCTGAAGAATTGAAGAAAGTTATCAGCAGAACTAAGAACTTTTCAGCGCCAGGGCTGGATAAAATCAAAATCTTTTAGTGGAAGAAGTTCACTTCTACGCACCAACATCTAGCTCGCATATTTACTATTTTCTTCAATGGAGAACAACCCATCCCGCAGTGGCTAGAGGAAGGACGCACGGTACTGATCCCTAAGACCGGAGATTTGTCAAGTCCAAAGAACTGCAGGTCCATAGCTTGTTCAAACACCAGCTACAAGCTATTCACTGGCATGCTCAAAGAGAGGATATTAACATCTATCAATCCGGTATGTAGTGCCTACGTCCACTTACACCAAGGAAGATTAGAAACTAGATCATCGCATGACGATCAGGATGTTCAACTCATAGGCGGAAATACCATTCAACATCTTGGTAATGGAGAAACATATACATATCTTGGAATACCGCAAGCGGAAACACAAAATGTGCGTGTGTTGAAAACGGCCATCGAAAAAAGGTATCGCCAAATTCTTAGAAAAATTTGGACTTCCGAATTATCTGGGAAGAATAAGATCCAAGCGACCAATATTCCAACAGAAGTGTTATATTACCATCATCTATGGGCTGCACTCGAGTTGCAGTCCACGGTCAGAAAACCCTTCATTTGCAAGCCGCTGTCACTTTAGGTCGAACAAGTTGCGTTCCGAGCTCTCTTCCCCCACCCGTGCGACGAACGTAGGGCAGTAGAGACTGGGGGGATTTTCTCAATAGGTACGGAATGGGTACGTACGTGTCGAAAGTCACGATAATTGGCAGTGTCTTATTGTGCCTTGTACGTGTTGTGTGTGCTTGCTGTTTTTGTAAAGATGGAGTTCATGGTCGGTGAGAAAGGTAAAGATTTGATCAAGCATCTCTTTTCGATTTGAGCAGGCTTTACCAAGGCTACAAAGTCCATGTTGCAGTTCTCATAATCGGCTGTCTAGGGGTATGACAGCTTAACTTCTTAGCCAACTCATCAAAATCCCGGCTTGCCCGCGTCAGGCTCAGCCCATCACGAGCCGGATGGAAAAGGCTGTTCTTCTGGGATCACTTCATGTGGTCAGTCAACACTGTTCCTCATAACATTCTACAAAGGTTGGTAGTTCTAACAAGTATCCAGAGGTGAAACTTTTATCTCCAACTGTGCCGTCTACCGCGTAAGGTCATCCGCGGCTAGAGACCCGACACCAAGAAACAGTGTCGTAAGAAGTCTCTTGCGTAAATTTCCCGCTCTCGCTTACCTTCTGGGAAAGAAGGAGCATGAGTGGATGACGCACACGTTCCAGTTGCGTCGGGATAGGTTGCTTTAAGGAACCATGATCGTAGCTTCCGGAGTCTAGAACTTCTCAAAGGCCATTTTAAAAGAGTGTGCCAAGATTCATCTGAAGCGGAAACGAATTGCTGACGTTCCCGAGAACCCTCAGTACGTGTGTATGAGTACTATAAGACACATTAGCGCTCGAGAGTCGTTTCTATACATAGGCGCGCCTGGGAGCCAAATCCAGGATACAAAATCAGTAAAGGAGCCTTGGCGAAGCATATAGAAACGTCTCCTTCGACATATATGGTCTTCCAATGTGTCGGCGTGATGGTTCTATGGTTGCATGGTCAAACCACAAGCTTACAGCCCTCAAAATCGCTACGCGTAAGACCAGGCATATGCAAGGGAGCAAGGGACTCCAAAAACATTACAGTAAAGGAAAAGGAAAAAGAGGAGAGGTATTGAGACCTTACAAGGGAGCTTCGTTGACTGTATCCAGAATATTCGGTTAAAATTTGTGTTCTTATGACCGGTGTTCGGTGTTATGAAGCCATCGCTGGTTCGTAACCTCGAACCCATACGCGAATGCCGAAAACATGCCGAAGCATATGCGAGATGGATGCAGAGAGCTATCATGCTTGGTTCGCTTCATGTCCTCAAGACACACAAGAGTTTCACCAGCCTGTTATTGTGCTTCCGTCGTGCACTGTGGTCATCCATCTCGCGGTCTTGAGACGTGGCCATAAGTGATTTACCGCGGTTCTACTGAGAGTCAGTGTCGTCTTCATGGATGGCGTTTAGCTTGATAGTTTACTACCGTTGAAAATAAAAACAGCTGATGTATACGTATATGATATAATATGATATATGGATAATAATGTATATCTGAGTGCGTTTGATGCAGATATAATACTTATTCCCGCTATAATAATAGAGCGAAACTATAACTTTTGCTTGTCAAAGCTCAAAGATGCGAGTGAAACGAGCCGCGCGAGGAATGAGAATGTGCCCACCCAGTGGACAGATTTTTATCCATTTACGACACTTTTGAGATCCAAAAAGACAGATTAAGTTCGCTAAACATCCTTCTACCTCCATTATTTGTGGTTTTAATCATTAAAACCATATAATTGAGAGAAAAAAATACGACTTTTCCGCTAAGCCTCACTAGATATGATAATGAATAGTATAAAGACAACATTTTTTATTTTAGAATGATCTACAGAATCGCTTTTGAGCATTTTTTTATAAATACGGATAATAGTTTTTGTTTTAAACATGAGAAGAGCCACAAAAAATTGAAAGTTAAAAATTGACGAATAAACAACGCATAATACTATATAAGGTCTAACAGCAAAGTTTATCGCATTAAAAGTCATCCACAAATTCCATTAACCATTTTTTGATAGCACTCGCATTTAAACATATGCAGTTTTCATCGATTCCAGAGATCATACCCGTTTTAAGAAGATCAAAAATGCAAAAATAGATAAACAATAGAATTAAAAAATAGTAATTATAATATATGTTTAGTTAATATTGATTTCTAACTAAACTAAATAATTTTACAAATTACATTTAATCAACTTACCCGAGTAACGATGACCATCTCTTAAGTCTGGCGGTTACCGGCCCGCTATCTATAACAGAGAATTCGAAATATGTCAATTTTCATATTTAAAAAACGATAACTTACATATGTGAGTATCCGCATGAAAAGGGCCCTTATGACCGTTTGTAGTTTATGATATATTCGCGTTTCGGTAAGTCAGGGTCCCACTGGGAGCTACTTCCATCTACGAAAATGACACTGACTTCCAGTAGAAGCGTGGTAAATTACACCTACGGCAGGGTACATTAGAGACTGCTGCCCGAAAATCGTAGTTCCAGAAACGTTGGCACTTCTCGTTATGGACAATTGATTCTATCTCCCTAAGAGCGTTTGGCATGGCAGCAGTTTGTCTGCAGAGAGACGTCGTTCCCGCGTGAGTCGGTCACCTGAAAAGTATGTGTTCTAGGTCTCAGCGTGTGCATTAGGGTGTTCCAAATTTACACCTGTCAAAATTCGACTTTCGATTTTTGGTAATAAAACTCCCCCATTTTGTTCGTTTTCCGGAAAAAGAAATTCCGTATTTTTTTTTTATTTTATTTTTTTTTTATTCAACGTTAACCCGTGCCCCCGGGCTTTTGAAATTAACATGGGGTTTCAAATGGGAAGAGTTCGATTTTCAAAAAAATGGAAAAAAGAAGTACTTGTTATACGTTTTTTGTCAATTAAAGTATTGGTCACCTCTTAAGGAGTATTCAAGAAATAATTTCCACCCAATAGCTTTTAATTTTTACAGACCTGAACCCCTTTAATTGTGCCCGGAAAAGGCCCCAAAAAATGCAAAATAGTAGTTTTCTATCAAATTCATGCTAAAGACGGTATTTTTGAAAAAAAATTCAACATGAATTATTTTTAATCGATAAGTGACGAGCTTTAAAGTATATTTTAAATAATTTGAAATTGTTTAAAGAATTAGTATTTGTTTAAACAATTTTTTTCCCCCTGTAAATCGTGAAAAGTTATTATCTTTCGGAATAAATTGTACAAAGTTGATGAATGTCAAGAGTAGTAGTTCTTGTTTAACTTATTTGGTAATTATTTAAATAATGTTCATTTGTTTAAACAATTTTTCCTCCCTAAAATCGTAAAAAGTTATTATTTGCTGAAAATAATGACACAATTAAAGAATGTTGAAAGCAATACATTTTTGAAGGATGTTTGGTAATTATTTAAACAATTTTGATTTGTTTAAACAATTTTTTCCCCCTGTGAAGTGTGAAAAATTATTGCTTCCTAGAATTAATGACACAATTAAAGGAATTTGAGAGTAATATTTTTTTCTATAGAATATTCAGCAATTTTTAAAATAATTTGTATTTGTTTAAACAATTTTTGTTTGTTTAACAATTTTTTTCTCTGCCAATCGAGAAAATTTATTCTTTTCGGCAATGAATGACACAATTAACGAATTTTAAGAATAACATCTTTTTGCTTAAGATATTTTAAATTATTTAAACAATTAATGATCATTAATAATCATTAAGATAAACCATTTTTGCAGTCTGTTATGAGTAGTTATTATTTCAGATCATATTCGTTGAAAATCTGAAAAAATAACTACTCATAACAGACTGCAAAAATGGTCTATATTAATGATTATTAATGATTATAAATTGTTTCAATAATTTCAAAATATCGTAAGCAAAAAAATATTATTCTTAAAATTCGTCAATTGTGTCATTAATTGCAGAAAAGAATAAATTTTCTCGATTTGCAGCGAAAAATTTTTTTAAACAAACAAAAATTGTTTAAACAAATAAAAATTATTTTAAAAATTGCTGAATATTCTATAGAAAAAACATTACTCTTAAATTCCTTTAATTTTGTCATTAATTCCAGAAAGTAATAATTTTTCATGCTTTACAGGGGGAAAAATTGTTTAAACAAATCAAAATTATTTAAATAATTACCAAACATCCTTCAAAAATGTATTGCTTTCAACATTCTTTAATTGTGTCATTATTTTCAGCAAATTTCAACTTTTTACGATTTTAGGAAGAAAAAATTGTTTAAACAAATGAAAATTGTTTAAATAACTACCAAATAAGTTAAACAAGAACTACTACTCTTGACATTCATCAACTTTGTACGATTTATTCCGAAAGATAATAACTTTTCACGATTTACAGGGGAAAAAAATTGTGTAAACAAATACTAATTGTTTAAACAATTTCAAATTATTTAAAATATACTTTGAAACTCGTCACTTTTCGATTAAAAATAATTCATGTTGAAATTTTTTTCAAAAATACCGTCTTTAGCATGAATTTGATAGAAAACTGCTATTTTGCATTTTTTCGGGCCTTTTGTCACGTGACCGCGACAATATATTATAATTATCTATCTGGATTTCGAGTTTCATGTATTTAAAAATGTGGAAGGAATGTTCACGCGCTGATCAAAATAGAATTGATCTTGAGGGTTGGTCGATATCTTCATATGAGAAGAACGGGAAGGCACGGTTACTATG